>JADRCC010578533.1:0-13198 GCA_019843855.1 Hylomyscus alleni
ACACATGCTACATACATCATATACTGCTCACACACCATATACATGTTATGGACATCATATATCTACATA
Organism: Hylomyscus alleni; assembly: GCA_019843855.1. Taxonomy (NCBI): domain Eukaryota; kingdom Metazoa; phylum Chordata; class Mammalia; order Rodentia; family Muridae; genus Hylomyscus; species Hylomyscus alleni. The sequence continues at coordinate 70 of JADRCC010578533.1, forward strand.
TACATATATATGTACATATATACATATATACACATATATGTACATACACATACACATATATGTATATATGTACATATATACATATATATACACACACTCTCCACATATCCTGCACATATTCACACACATTATACATATCACATACACACATACTGTATGCACCAAACATACTGCAAATAATTATATATACCAAACATACCATACAGCATATATTCTTATACATGCACACATGTGTATAAATGCAACATATATTACAAACACACAAACGCATACCACACAGACATACAAAGAATATTTGATAAAATATTAGCAAATCTGGAGCCTGGGTGAGGAATACTCAGAAGGAAGCTTTTTTGTATCCTTTTGGCAAGTTGTCTCGAAATTTGCCACTGTTCTGAAATCAAATGTTAAAATCTTGTTAGCTAAATTTTTATATATCTGCATTCAATTTCTTTTCAAATGCTGCTGGGCAGGTTGGCTCATGATTTGTGGAAAGGAATTCCAAGCAACACCAGTGTACTCTTCTAACCGAATGGCATCAGCGTGTCTGTAACACACAGACGAGCCTAGCCAGAGTACTGACTCTACCAGAGTCAGCATGGAGAAGTGTGAGAAGCAGGAGAGCTTTCCTTGTCCCTTAGTCCCTCAGCTGAAGAAAGCCCAGCAACACAGGAGGAATGAGAGCCAAAGAGCTCCACAGAAGTCCTGCATGCCTGAGAGAGCCTGACCTTATGGGAAGTGGAGAATCCTGACTGTCAGTGGAGGATGCCCTGGGTGTGGCCTAACCACATCAGGTACCTGCTCATAAAAGGCAAAAGGCAAATTGGAAAAAAAAAAAAAAAGCCTATTGTTCAAGTTGTAAGCACCCCTTTGTTTCATTACCTGCATTCAATTTAAAGTGTTTTATGGAGTTCAGCCCGGGATCCCTCTTATTACATTCTTCAGAAGGCAACTTTGCTTTATGCTGGGACACCTGTCCACATGAAAGTCCGACCCCCCTTTTTAACAGTCTTCAAACAACCTAGGGCACACAGCTGGCTGGCCACAGCCTGACGGAGGGACAGCTGTGTGGCTGACAGAACTGGCACCCGCACAAGACATGTGCACGGCTGTAAACAGGAACGGATCCCCTAACCTTTATGAGTCAAATATTTATTTTTGGAATATTAACAAAATCAAAAGAACTGCAGAGTTCTTTTAATTTTAAGTCAAAACACACTGGCATGCGGCTTTTAAGACACTTTATTTAACGGGATAATCTTAAATTGAGGCTGAAACAAATTCAGGAACATTAAGGATTTCTTGCCCAGTATATACAGCACTGAAAGAACATTTTAAAGAAATCTTTAATGCTCTATAAAAGATGTAACAAAATCCTTCTTGCCATAAAATGTCCTCCAGATATCGATGAGTACAGTAAAAATTCTCAAGTATGTGTATGTCAAAAGCCCTGGATGTATGGTATTCTCTGCTCCCCCTTCTCTCCCTCCCTCTCTCCCTCCCTCTCTCCCTCCCTCTCTCCCTCCCTCTCTCTGTGAGCTTGTGTACATGTATATGTTTGAGTCTATAAGCCTCCTTGCATCTCCATCCCTTTCTTCCTCTCTCTCTTCCTCCTCTCCCCCCCTTCCCTCCTCTCCTTCATTTTCTTCCTGTGTGGGCAGAAGAACATAAGAGCTGCTATGGCTCAATTGGTAAGGGGACTTGCCCCCAGCTAAGCTTGGCAGCTTGAGTTCAATCCCAAACCCTACATGGTAGAGGAGAAAAACCAAGTCCTCCGAATTGTCCTTTAATCTCCTAATATATACACTGTGGGTCAAGTGTGTGTCCCCTTGGTCCCCACTCTCCTATCTGTAAGGTATGTGTTCGTTCGTTATGGTCACAAAGTAGGTTCGGCATTCAAACCAATCATATCCGTGTCTGCTCAATGAAGGATGAGACTGACAGTCAATGGGATAACCTAGGTCCATCTGTCCACTTCACAAGAGCTTTTCTGTTTAGATTTGCTTGCCCAGAATCACCTCAACGGTCACTGTGAACTGCAAGAGAGGATGAGGAAGGAAACCGGGGTTTTGTTCAGCAACAGGGTAATGGATAATAGGCAATTCACAATTGTTCCCAGGTCAATTCATTACTTCTCAATAAGAAAGCTGAAATGCAGAGCTGATTCTGAAAAGTCCTGGATAATAATAAATACTACAGCGGAGTACAGTGCCACTGTAGCAGAATGTACTGTGTACTGTGTAATCCTGGATAATGATAATACTACAGCGGAGTACAGTGCCACTGTAGCAGAATGTACTGTGTACTGTGTAATCCTGGATAATGATAATACTACAGCGGAGTACAGTGCCACTGTAGCAGAATGGACGGATCTCACCAAGACAGATGGAGAAAGGATTCTCTCCATCGTAAGCTCCTGTGCTTTAAAGCATGTCTCTCTTATTTTTATGTATTTGCTTGGTTTTGACACAGCTTTTGCTACGTAGTCTGGCTGCCCTTGCACTTCCTGACTCTCCCTGCCCAGATGCCTAAATGCTGGTGTTACAGGAGTGTGCGGCCAATGCCTGACTGTTCTTATTTCTAATTCACTGTTATCACAACATTACATTGACTATATATAATCTAATCTACACTGAATATATCTGAACTGCATTCTATATTCAAGAACATCTCAATTATGTGAACTATTTTTGATGTGTTATCTATTACAGTTAGAATCAGCTCCTATTTATCCACAATCAAAATGATCAAAAAAAAATTCCACCATCAAAAATCATGGCCTGATTTTTAGTGTTTATAGCCATATACCTATTTGCTAGATGCTTATTGCTTCTCAATAAGAACTCCACACGTGCACCATGAGTCAAGTGTGTGTCGGCATTTATTTGTCTATTTGTTTGTTTATTTAAATCTCATTGATGCTGTACAGTTGGTACACAGCTTGGGTAAATCAGAACACTTCTTCAGAACAAGTGGCCTAGCCTTTTAGTGCTATGCTTACTTTTTGTGGAATATCTTAAGAATGAGACCAGCCACTGACTTCTATTGTTGAAAGCACCACAGTCCCCACCCCACCCCCTTTCAGGTTCATTTGAAAGTATACAGAAAAAAAAATTCATAAGGAGATAATGGTTTTTCCTCTCATGAATTAATAAAGAAAGGCTTCTTGTATCAGGAAGGGAAACAGAATTCTTTACCCTTCTGGGTTACTTCACAAAAGCTGGCAATTCAAAACTCCATGGGCATGGCTGGGAATTTCACTGCAAGGTAAACAAAGATCTAACGCATACCCCCCGCCGCTGGAAATGAATTCTTTCAGAGGAAAACAGACTATGCCCGTCACAATGACATCAGCTTATTGTAACCTTCCCTCAGTGTAGACAAAATAACCCATAGGCCTCTCAGATCTGCCCGTGAGTCACCTTTTCTGTACCCAGTGACTTCCTTCAGGACATCACACAGTGCTGCCTTTGAATGGTGCCTTTCAAATAGATTGTCCCCTAACTTTAGGTTCATGGGAGTGTCTCCCTGATGGGCAGCAGGCTGGTGGGTAGGGAGCACCTGCAGTTCCCTGTGCCACCCTAAGGGTGGGATCCAGGCCTCTGGACAGTGCCAGCTATAATTGTAACTATGACCTTTCAGGGCATTCTTATAGTTCTTTGAAAATCTCCTTTATTTCTCTTGCTGATTCTATTTTTTCTATTTACATATTCTTGTGGAGTCTTCAAATGGGGTTCTTGTGTCAAGGAGAGCATCAGCTCGTTTGTTGGGTCTCTCTCTCATGAACTGCTTGCCAGTCAGACAAAAACTTGAAGCTTGGGTCAAGGAGTTCTCTGAGGCACGAAAGACTTCGCTGTTAGACCCAGAAAGTAAGTAGGCAAGTAAGCTTGCTCCCTGGATTAGAAAATGTGGAACATTTCGCTTGCTCTGTGGTCAGCACTCATGACAAGAACCTCCCAGCTGGAGTTTTTGAAATCAGAAATTAGCATCACTAAGATGCCACAAATGGAAAATTCCATACTTGACCTCAAGTGATAGATGATAGTCAGACATGGGCACATTGAAAATGTTATATAAACTACCTCATGCTGTGACACATGTACGAACTTCATATGGAAAGACGGGTCCCAGCTCTGATATCTAACAACACAAACCCTAAGCTCCAAGAGGACAGGGTGGTTTTAAATGATGAGCCCCAAGGCAACTTGCACATTACTGGTACTTGATGATATTTGTTAAGTGAATGCACGGCAGAATGAGTACATATTTATGAAACTCAGAATAAGGGACTTATGGGTCAGACAAGGGTAGACTATTAGCTGCTCTGTAGGTCTGAGTTTAGAAGGAGGAATTTTGGACCTAGACTTATTCAGCTACTTGTTTCTATTCTATACGATGCTAAGGTGAGACCCACCGTTTGCTCCGGCTTGTCCGCTGATCAACGATGCCCATTCCTCCCCAGTGAATACACCAGCATATACTGTGCTGTGGAAGAGCACTGTTGTACCAGCACTAAGAGGTGGGGAAATTCCACTCAAAGATGCAACCTCCCTCCTTCTCAGGAATGGCTCTTTCCGTCCACTCAGGCCCGGTCTGGGCAAGAAATACCTGCTGGGCAATATCCCACGAATATATATTCTTTACTCTCAGCCCTTTGAGAGAAGAAAGCCCCTTTCTGTGGCAGCTTTCCAAGGTCCGGGAGGGCCGGCGGCTTCTTGTTTCTTGAATGGATTTGAAAGCACAGCATCCAGCAGGCCACAAGAGGACAGCAGTGTCTTGAGCTCTGGTTGTTGCTCTCTCCTCTGGCTTCTCCCCAGAACAGAGAGACCATCTGGCTACCTGGGTGACTTAAGACTGGTTTCATCACCTTATTCCAGCCCAGGAATGGGAAGAGATTTTTACTGATGAATGAGTTGGAAAAAACCCAGGGTGGTTTCTACATGCCGAGTTGTTTTTTTTCCCTTTTCTTCCAGACTACTCTGATGCAATCATCTCTGATATCATATCACAGAGCCTCACTGGGGACCTAAAGGGAAGAAGTAAGCTGTCTCGGAGTCTACTGTCTTGGAGCCTGTCTTGCCAGAACTGGGGTGAATTTTAAGACTCTCACTTTTAATGTGTTTGAAACTGCAGAGTTGTCACCTCCATATTGTATGCTACCCCATCACCCCAATTCACTAAACTCGTGAAACTTTGACTCGTGGCTTTCTTCCTTAGATATTTTATTCGTAAAACATTTCCTGAACACCTGATTGAAGTGTGTACCACATCTGGGGAACAGGAATATGAACAAGCATCCTCTGGGTTGAGACGTAGGTGAGAGGAAACATGTGAACCAATAAATAATAATTCAATTTGATAGCATCTAACTTCATGTCACACAGGCAGACGAGGATCAAATTGGGGCTTCCAAGTAGAACTCAAGTGCAGGCTACTCTAGGACTAACTACAAGTTTTTCTTATGGAAAAAAATAGTTTTAACGGGCTCTTGCTTCATAGACCTATTCTTCAATAAGTATATTCAATAGCTCATGTAATGTTTGCATGAGTCAGGAACTGCCTTAAACTCCTCTCTCTGCACGGGACCCTTCTGTTCACTCTGATTCAAATATTTACTCTAGTTAGGAAAGATTAAATTTAGTTTTTATTTTTATCTTTTTTTTTTTTTTTAGCTGATGAATGTGCTGGAAAAATCCATTATGGTTTCTGTACTTTTTCTTATCCTCCCAGGTTATTCTGATATCACTGTGTTCTCTGTTCCTGCAGAGCTTTTCTGGGCGTGTCTGCCTGAGTCCTGATCCCCACTTAGGCTCCTCCGAGGACCAGAGGGACCATCTAGCTTTCTAAGTGAGCACATAGATATACTTGAGAAACAGATGAGCTTCAGGAAAAAAACAAACTGAGTCACCGGAAGCCTCACAACTAGGCTGTAGATACCAAAGCCAGACTATTGGTCCCGATGCTCAATGCTATGACCTTTCCCCCCCACCATCAGAACCTACCCTCTGGTATTGGCATGGCTTGCCGCATTTCCATGTGGACACACTTGGACCCAAGGGTCTTCTCCATCTGTGCTTTTCCTAGGCCCAGACTCTAGAAACTTCCAACAGTGAAGTCTTAGGAAGCCACACACACAGTAGCCTCAGGGAGACAGGAAGATGGGAATGTTGTCAGACGCTGGGTCTACATCTCTGAATGACTCAAAGCCCTTGCGCTGGCTTATCAATGGCGCTGTGGTTCCTTTGACTCCACAGCAGCTCTTATCACACAGGTTGCTCTAAACAAAGGCAGTGTCTGCACCGATAGTTGCGGTAGTATTGTGTCTAGTAATGGAGCGGTCCAGTAACATTCGTTATAAATAAACGCGTTGAGTGTTCACTGAAGAACAACGCTGCTGACTTCCGCAGCCCCCATTGCCTCTACGGAGTGAGCAATCCATAGTCTCCACCGGAGCTGGAGCTGTATAAACATAGATGGATGTCCTTCATAGGCCCTTAACCTCCTTGTCCCTACAGAAGGGGACTTCTTTCCTTGACCCAAAGCAGCAGCTTTAACACTCCTTTTCCTCCCTCCTTTCTCTCCTCCTTTTCTCTTTCCCCGCTCCCTCCACCATTTCTTTTTACCTCCCTTCCTTGCTACTAACCTTCCTTTTAGCACCGCATCTCTTCCTTGCGATTCCGAGGCTCAAACACCAGTCTTGCACAGGCTAGATAAAAGAGGTCTGTCATTGAGATAAGGGGTCTGTCATTGAGATAAGGGGTCTGTCATTGAGATAAGGGGTCTGTCATTGACTTACCCTCAGCCTTTCTTTTGTTCTTTAGTCTTTAACTTCCACTGTCTGGACAGTAAACCACAGATAGAGGCCACAGCTGCTATTTCATGACAATCTTGTCTTGAAGCTATTGTTTTTCATTCCTACAAAGTTCTAAGTACAAATTAAAAATACATCCACAAGGACAAGTAGGTGAGTAGAATCTGGCATTTAAAATTCCAAGGCAGAATATTTACCTGAGCCCTGAATGATGTCATGTGCTAGCACATGGGGTGGCTGCAGGCTGGACTTCTTCTCCTCAGCCCTTTCCACTTGGACAATACACCTAAGTCTATTGCTTTGGTACCCATCTGTTACTCCATTAGACATTGGAAAGAGGACTCAATAGATGTCAAAGCCCTCTTACCTCTGTGTTATTCCTTTGTGTTGACAGGCAAGCTAATTCTTTGATGCAAACGTTCTAGAAGGGGCTCAAATGGTTCAGGTTGCTATTTTGTGTGCACTGGTGCCTCCAAATTGGGTGACCTTGCAGGAATTACATCTGTGGGTTCCTGCAAGAAGACATTAGCCTGGATTGGATATAGAAGACTTTGCTGGCTGACTGGTCATACCCTGAGGTCTCTTGGTAACATGTATCCCTGGAAGCTGATCTCATTTGAAATTTTCACATCCTTGGCTCTCCTAAGGTTGCAGCTGTAACAATTATTTTGAGGCTTTAAAGGCATAAGTAACTTGTCAAATTTTAAATTGAGCATCTGTGTGTGTGTGTTAGTCAAGAATGTTACACATCAAGAGACAGACAACTGCTCTCCTTTTCACCAAGAGAAATCAACAGAGTCACCAAGGGGATGCATTAGGGACACCTCTTAGGTGCTGGTGAGAACAACTGGCCCAGGAGAGGCAGGGCAGGGGGGGACATCTGTGAAGAAATAAGACTTGGTTCTTTAAAAAAGCAAAAGGTGTCTGAGTGGCTTGCCTTCATAGATGTCTATGAACCATGTGTGTGCAGTGCCTGTCCAGAATGGGGTATCAGATCCACTGGTGCTGGAATTACAGACAGCTATGAGCCTCTGTATGATTGTGCTGAGAATCAAACCCGAGTCGTCTGGAAGAACAACAAGTGCTCTTAAACGCTCGAGTCCCGAGTTGATTCTTGGAAGACAGTTAAAGTCAGCTAAGCAAGGAGGAGGCAGACATACCCTCTGGCAGAAGGAAAGCCTTCTGGTCTGAAAATTGGGGTGCTCAGTGGACAGGTCTAGGCATGCCTTGCTATGCCTTGAGAAGAAGCAAGAATAAGTAGTGGTCGCGTAAAGTGTTGTAGACATGAGACGTTGGAGCCAGAGTGGGGGAAGAAAGAAAGGCATGGTCAAACATCCAGAGTCACAGCCTGGTAGGCACCGTCGGGAAGGGGGGGTTGGGTAGGAGAGAAGGAAAGGGAAGAGAGCCGAGACTCACGCCAGTGGCTCTGCTATACACCCTTCAGTGGGCTGCTTTCCCCAGCAGCTTTCCTTTCAGCTTCAGCAGAGATTAGGATTTCAAGCTATGGTTTTGATTGCAGATTAGACAGCAGTATTTTTCCCCTTCAGGTTTATCCTAGTTACGATTTCTATTGCTGTGATAAAATACCGTGGCTAAAAGCAGGTTGGAAATGAAAGGGTTTATTTCTCTGTCTTTTCCACATCACAGTCCGTCACGGAGGGAAGTCAGGGCAGGAACTCAAACAGTGAGAGAAGTTGGAGGCAGGAGCTGATGCAGAGGCCATGAAAGGGTGCTGCTTACTGGCTTGCTCCTCATGGTTTGCTCAGCCTACTTTCTCATAGCATCTAGGACCACCTGTCCAGGAGTGATACTACCTACAGTGGACAGGGTCCTCTCATCTCAATCATTAATCAAGAAATTAACCCATATACTTGCCTACAAGCCAATATTAGGAGACCTTTTCTCAGTAAAAACTATCTTTTCCCAGATATGTGTCACATTGGCACAAACAAACAAACAGGTTTTCTGGGAAAGTTTTTTTTTGTTTTTGTTTTGTTTTGTTTTGTTTGTTTGTTTTTAAAGGAGTACTCAAAGAAGCTGGAGAAGGACTCAAACAATCCAGAACCATCCCAAGCTACATTCACCAATTTAAAAAAGTATTAGCCTGTCTCCTACCAGGCACCTCTCTGGAGAATCCAAAAAGTTAATCATGGGTGGGCCTAGTTAGCTATGTGATAAGTTTGTGAGGTAAGAAAAATTAAAATTGCATACTTTTTAGACAGAAGCTTTCTCATCTTAATCATTGATACTTATTTATTTGCTTTTTTGAGAGCTTTTCCCTGAGCTGCCTAGACTGGCCTTGAACTCCCTTTTCTCCTGACTCAAGTCTGCCAAGTGATCGGACTGATTTTCAAACCCAAGAGCTAAAAGAAATCACATCCAGGTCTGACTCCTAAGCCCTGACCTCATGGATTCGCTTCATGCAGGTTGTCCTCACATTGTTCTAGATGGCTGTCTGCTATCTAATGATAGCCAGTGTAAGCGAAGTAGTCCTCCTTGGCCGTGTGTATTCCAGCCATTACAGGATTCATATTATCTTACATGGCTATGGCGGGATTAAATTATGCATTGGCAATGGCAGACTTTGAAAACCTGACAATGACTGTGGCAGGTCATCATGATCCCAAAGAGCCAGAGGTGAGGGCACACAGGCTGAGCAGGGATTAGTCACATTGCTCTATGGAGCTTCCTTCAAACGCATGGGAAGCTTTTTTTTTGTTCTGTTTTCCCAGGAGAAATCGGAAATGGATGCAAAGTTACATTCTCATCTCAGATGCAAGGCAAAGTGTCTGGGAAATCAGGATACAGTTCGGAATGAAGATGGAAGTTCAGGTGGGCAAGTTCCTTGGTATCTGGAAGCAAGAAGGTTCTTATAACATTGGGAGCAATGAGCTGAATAAGGTCACCTTCGAGCTGATTTTTTTCATCATTATATCAATAAAGTTGGGGTGTGTTGGAGAGTCCCGCTCACTTTCTCTGAACTAGTGGCTTGCTTAAATTCAGAAAGCCTTCACACTGCTGTATTGTCCTTATCTTATTTATTAAATTTAATTAATGAGATATGAAACTGAAGGAAGATATTTATACGCACAGAATGAGTCTAGGATCAGAAGGAAGAGAAAGGCCTCGAAGCAAGCTGAAAACCAGAGGGAAAGGTTTGGGAGGGGGATGTCTGACTTCACCAGCTTTTCACCGGTGGGCAGCTCTCAAGGGCTCTCATTTCTCTTTAAAGTTTTCTCAAACGTGATGCATTTCTGTTGCACTACGAGAAGTTCTTGACACTAAGGACGATCCAGCATTGCATAGGTTGCAATAGTTTTTTCACAACATTGGGTGATATTTATTTTCCTAAAATAGTCTGTAGGCCTCATGAGATTCTGAAGGCCTCAGAACTTGGAGAGTTGAGTCTCTTCTCTTCTGGGGTCACTTCCTTGCCTCCGAGAGGAACTCACAGGCTCCTGGATCTGCAGAGATTGTAAAGGAAATAGCAAGAGACCCTGTGCTCTGAGATGCCCTTCAGCAGCCGAGACCTCTTCTCTTTTCAGTGGAAATGATCACCGCCAAGAAATCGTGCAAGGTAATCAACAAATGAAAATCATAGTTAAGCTATTTTTAAATTTTAAATTCTAGAAAGTGGTTGCAGTATTAACAAAAGAGTCAAAAGGACCAAATGGTGGAAATACAAAGTTTATTCTTATGTCTTATGGTGGATAAAAACAATCTTGTAAACATGGAACAAGTTCTGTAAAGTGTTTTCTGTGGCACATTTTTGTACCTTAATGAGTTGAGGACCATTACGTGGTTATAGAATTACTTTCAGAGCCCCTGGCTAGATGTTTTAAAATGCACAATCATGAACAAAATTTCACTATGATGGAGCTATTCAAATGTTATCAGCTGCTTTGAGGCCACAAGTCTCAATGGAAAATTTCCAAGTATTTACTAATAATTTCCACTTCAATTGTTCCCTCAAAGGAAGGTCAAGAACTGACTGATAGTTTAAGCTAAAGATAGAATCAACCGAAAGAGGATGATTAGTCTGAAGAAAGCCAAATTCACTAGAGTTTTCAGAAGTGAATTACATAGATTATAAACATTGGCAAAATGGCTTTGTCTGATGGTGACAGAGTTGAGAAACCTTTCTAATTTGTCTTCCCTTATTTTCCATATACTCCACATCTTTGTCTGGAGTCGTGACAAGGACAGGACCAGAGCCGGAGGCAGGCTCGGAGAAGTTCTATCTTTTACTGATTATAGGAACAGCCTTGTCCATCTCACTGGTGTTACGGTCCCAGGAGCACTAGCCTGGGCAGTGGATAGATGCTGACCTCAGCCTCTCTTCTCCCCTTCTCCAGAATCAGACTGGCCTACTGCTTTCTTATTGTCTAGCATAAGAGATAACTAGTAAATGTGCATAGTAGTGTGGACTCTGAGGCAGACATCAACGATCGGCACATGCACAGGGTCGAGAAAGTTCTCCTATTGGCTGGATAAAGACCCGAGAAATCTCCATTACAATTCTAGATTTATGTATTAGGACTTTGGAGGCAGGGTCTCAATCTGTTGTTTAAGGTGGCAATCCTGCAGCTGCAGCCTCCTAAGTACTATGATTGCAAGTGTGAGCAACTTTTCTGAAACGCTAACTTCAACCACAGAATGTATTGTGGCTCGGTGATGGAGGGCAGTGGCAACAGTGATGCTTCCTGTTGGCAGCACAGTGTGATGATGTGGGCACAGTACACAGTCAGTCACAGCACACAGTCAGAGCACTCTCACTCACAGCACACAGTCAGTCACAGCATGCAATCAGGAGTACTCAGTCACAGCACGCAGTCAGAGCACTCAGTCAGAGCACACAGTCAGTCATAGCACACAGCCACAGTGTACAGCCACAGCACACAGTCACAGCACACAGTCACAGCACACAGTCACAGCACACTGTACACAGTCACAGTACAGTGTGATAATATGGTCACAGAACACAGTCGCAGCACAGTGTGATGATATGGGCACTTCACCCCCTTAGGATCACAAAAACCTGAACTAGTAATTGGGAATCCAGCAAACTCCAACAGCAAAGTGACAAATTCTCCACCTGAAAGGTATTCTGTGAAGTTCCCAGAGCAGGCAGCCTGAGAGTTGCCCAGAGAATCTAAAACAAGAGAGGGTCTGAGAAACTACCAGAGTGAAGCAAGCTTAACTAGTGACCAAGTAGGACCCTGGAAGGCACCCTGGTGAAGAGCGGGTTGGGTACAGGCTAAGGAAATATGAATAAAGCCTGCTCCATATCTGATGGTCGCATCAATATGAGATGCTAACAGCAGCCAAGAAGCCACACGCATCTGAAAGCTGATACAAGTGGAGAAGAGGTGTGAAAAACAGGCAACTGCTTCGCTGTTTTAAAATTCTTCTGTAACTCTCAAACTATTCTAAAATAAATGTAAAAAAAAAATCAGAGTGAAAGCAGATGAATTTGGACAAGATGACACGAAGCAGCCTAAGTACTTGACAACAACTAATATTTGTGAAAAGAAAAGGGATGTGGGCCTTCTTCCAAGGATGAACGTGTCGGATTCCCATAACAATCTCGTGAGGCAGAAGTGTTTCACTAGCCTTACCTCCAAGCCCAAGAAATGGAGTCTTGGCTGATGAAGTGACTGAACCAGAGGCACTGGCAGTAGAGCAGGCTAAGAAGGAGGTAGAGGTACTCTGCTATGGCCTGCTCTGTTTCTTAGCATGGGGCTAAGTGATATGTGAGAGGCCCATATAAATAAGTAAGGGAACGGAATCAGCCTATAGCATGGTGTGAACCCCGTGCCTACCCTTGCTCAAGTCACTGGGACCAGTCAGTCATGTACTTAGAAACTCCAAAACTAGACTAAACATGTGAGCTGCTGAGCAGAAGGTAGTTCATGGTGGCAGCCCTTAAAACCAGGATACATGTACAAGGCAGCGTGATTGCCTTGGCTTTCAGTGTCAACTGGGTTCACATTTCTACTGCAAAAGACCTGAGGTAGCTAGCTGACCTTCTCAAGGGGAATGTTTTATCTAACTCACAGATTTGGAAACCCTAGTCCAAGATCAAGTGGTAATAGTCACAGTGTGTCAGAGTTAGTGGTCACACCCTTAATAAAAGCACACAGAGAGGAAGAGATGATTGGGGGGGCACACTAGGGATGTCCCATGGGCCCCACTTCCTGGATAGCCAAGCCTGTGATTCAGAAGACGGTCCCTTGTGGAGTGTGAACTCTAAGCTCTTGTGTTGCCTGGGTATTCTGAAGATTATTCAGTTGGGAGACAGGGACATAGATGCATAGC
>JADRCC010578534.1:10725-23501 GCA_019843855.1 Hylomyscus alleni
GGGGGGAAGCGGGTAGTGGCTCTTTCTGTTGGAAAAACAGATAAAATGACCCCCTAATGCCCTTCCCACGCCCAGCACTTCAGGCTCTGGGTGAAGAGTGCGCATTCCCCACCACTGTTCCCTTGGCTTTCCCCATCCCAGGTAGGAGGGAGTGTGTGGAGGGGGAGGGGGAGGGGGAGGGGGAGGATGAAGCCGTGGGGCCCAGCAGCTGATGTCCCTGGTGTTGACGGTGGAGATGGGCAGCCTCAGGCCACAGCAGCAGAGTGGGAAAAAGTGAAATAGGCGAGTGTGAGAATCTGCTCTAGCCAGAGCCTGCAGGTAGAGGTGACCAGTCCTTGCAAGTGGGGTATGGCAGCACATACTATGATCTCTGCACTTGGGCCTATCCTCAGCTCCGTAGCACGTTCAGGGGAGACCCCATCTCCCAAACAGTCACAACAAAAACAAATTCACCATGCACCCTCAAATCTTCCCGCCCCCATTTCCCAGCTTCCCCCTTCCTCTGCCATTGGAGCAAATTATCTCGGTCAGGGATTTCTATTGCTGTGATGACACACCATGACAAAGGAAAGTTGGTTAGGAAAGGGCTTATTCCGCTTACACTTCCACATCGCTGTTCATCATCAAAGGAAGTCAGGACCAGAACTCAACAAGCAAGGCAGCAACCTGGAGACAGGAGCTGATGCAGAGGCCATGGAGGGGTGCTGCTTACTGGCTTGCTCCTCATGGCTTCCTCAGCCTACTTTCTTATAGAACCCAGGACCACCAGCTCAGTGTTGACCCTACCCATCCACCAGTAATTAAGAAAATAAATACAGCCAGATCATAGTGCGGCATGTTCTCAGTCGAGGTTCTCTCCCCTCTAATGACTCTAGATTGGGTCAAGTTGACATAAAACTAGTCAGCACCCAAATGTATCTGCATCCCAGATTAGCATCCTACTGAAGATGCTCTGCTGGAGTCCAGCACTAGAGCCATCTTGGACAGGAAGTTCTAAAGAAGGCAGATGTCAGGGCAGCCTTTAAGGAGCGGGTGTAAGGCAGGGCAGGGCAGGGCAGGGCAGGGCAGGGCAGGGCAGGGAGTAGGATGTCAGTGTGTCTGCCATGTGTCATCTGGCAGGGAAAGCCACAAGCAAATCTTGAGAGGTCAGATTGAAACGGACCCTGTAGAGTCGGTATTCCCGGGTTCCCCAGTGACAGTCGGTGGGAAACATTCCTAACTCTTTTTTGACACCCCTGCCCTCCTTCAACTTCTTTCTCCTACCCCTGAATGGCTCTCCAGAGAAAGAGGGGCAACTGGGGTTTACAAGCAATTTCTGCTCTTCACTGGGTCTGCCCCACACTGAAGAGAAAGTCTGTCTGTCCCAAGTTAGGCCAGTAGAGGGTCAGATGGGTGAATGTTATTGAGGAAATAAAGAGAAAACAGGAACAGGCCTGCAGAGCTGGGGAAAGACCCAAGCAGGAAGGGGAGGGGTGGTTCAGGGGTGCGGTCTGGAAGCTTCGTTGTGCAGCAGGAGGCATGAGAGCGTCCTCTCAGGAGAAAGATTGTAAATTAAAACAAGCCCTTACACTGACACCTGGGATCTGGCTGGAGTGCACATTGTGTTCATGGTGTAGTGTGGCCAAGCAGGGCAAGGCTGGGTGGGAGGTGAATCTAATCTCAGGGCCTCTCTGCTGGGCCCATCTTGCCCTCCAGTTATAGAGGACAACCCTAGTGCTGTCAGGCTCCCTCATCACTGGGCCTTTCAAAATAGCAGGTCTTCTCCCATTTGTGTGTCATGAAGCAAGCCTGCTGGTGAGGGAGAGAGGTTCTCTCTCTCTCTGTCTCTCTGTCTTTCTGTCTCTGTCTCTCTCTGTCTCTCTCTGTCTCTCTGTCTCTCTGTCTCTCTGTCTCTCTCTGTCTCTCTGTCTCTCTGTCTCTGTCTCTGTCTCTGTCTCTCTCTCTCTCTCTGTCTCTCTCTCTCTCTCTCTCTCTCTCTCTCTCATAGCCCAGGTTTCTTGAGAGTTGGCCTTACAGGAAAATGCCACCAGTGGAATACTGGGGTTTAAACCCAGGGCTTCCTGCATGCTAAGCAAGCACTCTGCCGACTGAGCCACATTCTCAGCTTAAAGGTCTCTCAATTTTTTTGTTTGTTTGTTTGTTTGGTTTTTCGAGACAGGGCTCTGTGGAGCCCTGGCTGTCCTGGAGCTCACTCTGTAGACCAGGCTGGTCTCGAAAGAAATCCGCCTGCCTCTGCCTCCCAAGTGCTGGGATTAAAGGCGTGTGCCACCACCACCTAGCAATTTGTACAGCTTTTAACCACTGAGCCAACTCTTCAGTCCAGAGAGTTTCTTTTAAATGCAATGTACTAGAAAAAATGGACTGTTGGCGTATTAATTAATATAAACCCCAATCGGGGGTTTCTACTCCACTTTAAATCATTTAATTCCCAGATAAAAGACACAAAACCTTTATACTTGTGATAAACCTTTAATGCACTAGAGCTGGGCAGACTTCTACCCTCTAAGCTATTAGTGCCTACTTCCCCGTCAGTGACCCCGAGTTATATCTTGCCATGGTCCACCTGGGCAGCTCTTACTCCAGTTGGCCATGTTTTCATGACTTATCCGCCCCATGGCACCTTCTCCTCTCTCCACCTTCCTCCCTCTTCCATCACGGTCTCTGCCTCAGACCCCAAGTCCAGGAACTGAAACTGCCTACCTCGCCTGCCCAGCTATAGGCTGTAGGCATCTTTATTCAACCAATGGTTTTTATAATTAAGGAACAAGGTTGGCCAACAAAAGCTGCTCTCACTTGTGGGTCCAGACCGCCAAGGTACAGAATTTAACATTACAATGCATACCAACAGACCAGACCTCAACAGTGGAGCAGCAGGTGGCTTCAGAGTGTCCTGTGATAGCCTGGCTATTCCTAGTCGGAGGTTCGCCAGAGCACAAATGCAGACACCAGCTTACATCATCCATGCAAGCTGCACAACTGCCTTACTCCTGCACTGGCTTCCTCCACGGTTTCCTCGGCAACAGCCTGTCTTTTGTTCTAAGATGGCCCTGTTGCTTGGGCTCTGTGAGGGTGTCTTCCCTGGAGCACTAGCCTGGGTAAGGATATTTCTGCACTGGGTAAGTGGGTGGGGCAGGCCAGGGACAGATGTGTCTATGCAAGTCTCTTCTGCATAGTCACACCTTCTTCGGAGCAAGGAGGCAAAGACCCCCTATGCTCTCTCATTCTCTCTCTCTCTCTCTCTCTCTCTCTCTCTCTCGACTTTGTCCTTACTGAAGAGGAAGAAGGCTCGCTAAGGCTTCTGCAGCTCCTGCTTCCCTTAGGCCTTTACTGAATGATAGCCAGGACAGCTTGCTACTACCACAACTGAATGGAGATCAGGGAAAGCAGGACAGTTTGGGCCCACGGCAGCACAGGATAACTGGTCTATCCTGGTCTCACCTGTCAGTCTCCATCCACAGCCTTTCTCCTTTCCTGCAGGAGAGAGCAGGGCTCATTGGCCATTGGGGCCTGTGATCTACCAGAGATCTCCTCCATCCAGGTATCATTTGCATGGACTCAAACTCCTTGTTTGTGTTCCCCAGGAGGCCCTGCAGGCCTGGTGTTAGCAGCAGGAGGCAGTAAGGGGGGGGGGAGCAGGAGGATGAGCTGTTTGGATTAAGCAAGCCTACACCCTTGCCCCCCCCCCAATGTCTTTAGGTGAGGTGAGGGGTTTGGAGACTGGGTGGCAGGGAAGTGGGAGCCTTGTGTCAAGCTCGGATACATCAAAGTACAAAGAATCTAATCACGGCCCTGGATAAGGAGCAGGATCCGGACCTGACCCCAAAGCCCTAAGCTAAACACTGATAATGAGCCCAGGGGATGGTCTGGACTGGCCTCTGGCCTCTGCCTTGCCACTGTCCCCGCCTCCCAGTGAAGCCTGAGGCCTCAGCTGAGTAGCCTTACCAGATTTGCTTGAGTTGGTCTGGGTGTGCCTGGCTCCTTTTGAGCTCAGGCATGGCTGACATGATTCCTGGGACATGATAGGGCTTCTAGGAGAAAAGCAGAGAGCCTGGCTGGGGAATTTGACAAGAACAGGAAGCCACTCAACTTAGACATGGAGACTCTAGCTCTGTACAAGGTGGGAAACTGAGGCCTGGAGCAGGCAAGGGACTGATGGTCTCAGAGGGTCTTCATGTACCACAAGGAAGGGTCCAGAGGCCTCTGGTGATCCCTATAGATGCTGAAATTAACCTCTGCTTGGAACTTCCTTCCCTGAGATATCCCTCAATCCTTGTCTTGTCACTCGTGTTTCTGCTCCAATCTAACCTCCCCAGAGGCTGTCCTTGACAGTGGAATGCAAGGCCATGAGGGCAGATTTCAATGGTCGCATCATGGCCGGGTCCCCAGCATAGTGCCCGGCACACTAGCAGGTAGATGCTCAATCAATACGTTGTTGAATACATGGATGAATGAGCAGCACTCACACTGCACTGAACCGCAAGCCTCCTCACCACCCACAGCCTGGCCCCCACAGGCCATTCACAAGTACTTAGATCTCTATCCCATAGACCCCAGAGGGAAGCCACCTCCACTTTCCCTGTCCACGCCAAGCTATCTTCTCAGCCCCTCCCCCACCCACACTCCAGGCTCTCCCCTCCCAGCTGGACAATTGCTAGGACTACACCCTTCTGTCCTTCCCCAAATCTACAAGATCAGGGTCCACCTCCTTCAGGAATGGCCCTATATCAGCTGTCTGTTGCTATGAAAACCACAACAAGGCTAAGCACATGCTGTGTGTTAAGTAACCACTGAGAATTTTATGTGCTTCTCTCCCCCTGCCCCCCTCCCCTGTCTTTGTCTCTCTCTCTCTCTGTCTCTTTATGCGTGTGTGCACATGTGTGTATAAGTACATGCACATGTGTGTAAAGATAAGTACGCATGTGTGTGCTTGTTGCCTCTGGAGGTGGATATCTGGTGTCTTCCTCAATTTTTTTTTTGTCCATGTTAATTTCTGAGACAGGGTCTCTCATCGAACTTAGAGCTAACTGGTGTGGCTAAAATGACTGGCCAGCCGCAAACTCCAGCCCACCCCCCTCACCCCCCACCCCCCCACCCCCCCACCCCTGTCTCTGCCTCCCAGATACTGGGATTACAGTATGCAGCTGTACTTGGATATTTGTGTAATCACTAGGGACAGAACTTAGGCCCTCAATTTATACCGTCAGTATTTTTACCTGCTCAGCCATCTCCCCAGTCCCCCCGTGTGCATCTTTTTATCTCACTCATAGTAACTCTCTAGGTACCAAGCAATCATTTCCCATAATATTTGAAGAAACAGATTCAGAGTGGAGTATGCCTGAGATCCTACAGCTATCAGAGACGGGAGCACATGTCTCACAATCCCGTCCTTTAGACAAAAGCTTTGGGGAGTTCCAGGCTGTGTTAGGGCTCAGCCCACGCAATCCAGATTTTGTATCCTGGATGGCCAATGTTTACTTGGGAAATCAAGGCCACTGTGTAAACTGGGCCTCACACCCATGTATCAATCTGTTGATATGTTCCTAGGCAAAGAGAGACAAGGAACGTCCAGGAACACCTGGTACCTCTTCCCAACCCTCCAGCCAGCACCTTAGCTGCTCCTAGCTCTGCTGGTCTGTCCCAGCCTGCTGCACACAGTCCAGAGGAGACCAGAGATTTATTGATTACATTCCTTCCCCCAGGGAGCTGGGAGTCTTAAGCACTCATTCCTCCCTGCCTTGCTCCTTCTGGGACTCTCTTACCAGTAAGGACAATGGGACAGGCAGCAGGTGGAAGGAAAAACAGGGAGAGTCTTTCTGCAGTCCCCCCAAGGGGTCACAGCTCCCTGCTAACGGGGATCAGAGCTGAGGAAGGAGACAGGGAAAGGCGTAGCCAGCTAGGTCACAGGTCCAGCAGGATTGCTACACCTTGCACTGTTCAAAATCAGTGATCATAGAAATAACAGCTCACATCAGACACAGCAGTGATGGCTTTGATCCCCGGGGCTTTCCCAGGTTCCCTCCCCCACCCTCCCGCAGGGGCAGCTCTGCCAGCAGTGTCCATCCTGGGGCAAACAGGGCTCATTGAGATGTCTACCCAAAGAGCAAGACAAGAGACAGAGAAAAATGCCACAGTGACCAGGGTGACTTCCTGCCTATCTCTAGCACAGAATGAAGCGTCAGGCAGCAATAAGTTAAGGGAGTGGGATACCGAGCCAAACTCTCATGGCCCAGCCTCCATGGAGACCTTCTTCACAGCCCTTTTCCCAACCCAAGTCCCATCACTAATTTTTTGTCACCTCCATGCCTGCAACAAGAGTTGGTGCCCCTCAAGCCCAGGGCATACTCGGAGAGCCAAGAGAGATTAACTGCTGGATGCATGGACCATTCAAGAACATCCATGCTAGAGGAGGCTGGAGACAGGAGCATGGCAGGTGTGTATACAGAAAAGGACAGATCGCCTCCCTCCCAGGAACCAGCAGTGAAGGGAGAACTTATAGTCTGTGTTAATGGAATCGCAATGTCTAAAACAGGGCAACACTTGGTTGTACGTAGAAGGTCAGGCCTGGGTGTGGCTTTCAGCCATGGCTCAAACAAGACTTCAGAGGGCATGCTGGAAAGAACCAGATGCAGATGTAAGCAGTGCCAGTCATGAACCACTTACTGAGCACTTAACTGTGAACCGGTTGCATGGCTCATGATGGGAGAGCATTTTCTTATTTCACTATTGCAATCCTTCCTGGAGGGAGGGACTGTCATCATCCCCGTGTGACAGATGAAGAAACTGATGGTAAGAGGTCAAATGGTGCCACTAATTCTCAGGGCTCAGCTCCCTTGGCAGAGAGGCCATGAACAGACTGAACAGCAGAATCAGGAAGGGACTATGGAGAACACACATGCTGGGCTTCTTTCTAGTGATGGCTAATCCATCTTTTTTTTTTTAAGATTTTGCATGTGTCTATGCCACGTGTATATGTGCCCACAGGGGCGGGGAAGAAGATGCCAGGTGCCCCGGAGCTGTACCTAGTCCTGTGTGAGCTGACAGAGATGGATGCTGGGGACTGAACTTGGCTCCTCAGCATGAGCCGGATGTGTAGTCACCAAGCCACCTCCCAGCCCTGTGTTGGTTCACCGTGACTGCCAACTTGACCAAACCTAAAATCACCTAGGAGGCCAAGCTTTGGGGATGCCTGTGTGTGGGTAGCTTTCTAGATTAGTTTAACTGAGATAGGAAGACCCGCCATAAATGTGGCCAGCACCATGGGCTAGGGTCCCAGACAGGACAAAAAGGAGGCTGCAAACTGAGCCCCCGGCTCCTCACATTCCTGCCCTCATGGCTTCCTTTCAAGATGGACTGTGCACCCAGTCAACTCTTCCATAACCTGCTGAGCTTAGATATCTTTGTCACCGCAGTGAGACAAGCAACACTCCTGGGCTGCGATATGGCAGAGCCCTGCTCATCTGGACCCAGCTCCCCTCTACTGCAGACCTTCACGGCTTTTCTGGAGGACCAGCAGCATCTATCATGACCTTTCCCCACCTCTGGGTAGGATTTCACTTTAAAGCACTTGTTGGAGTAGCCATCACTCAGGAGCCTTTAACCTGCCCTGCCCTGAGAGGTCTTTCCACCCACAAGGAGGAGAAATCAGGGCAGGTGAGGTCAAGCTTCCCACACTCCTGCCTGAGCCCCGCCCATGGATGGAAGGAGCTGTCCCCGAGGAAGTACAAGGGTGTACAAGCAGGGTGGACCTGTAGGTGCTGGACAGCTTGGGAGGAGCTGGCTCACTGGGTAGGTAACAAGGCAAGGTCCTGGAATTCCAAAGGACTTCCAAGTGGAATGTGGTTCTACTGAGAATGGAACCATTTGGCCAAGGGGAGCGGTCCCCAGTTAGGCCAGGCTTGGCCCAGAGCAGGGGTGGGATGGGGTGGGAAGGACACACGACTGGCATCCAGCCCCAGTACAAGCCGCTAATTAACTTATAGCCTGAGGTGAGTCTCCTCACCTCCTGGCTGTTTCCTCTCCTAGGGTGATAACAAAACCTGCCCAGTGAGGCCTGACAGAGATAAATGGGTCTTTGCCTCTGTGGAAAGCCGCTGTGTGTATATTTGGTGAAGCCTTGTTATTACACAGGGGTGGGTTTGGGGAGGGCCTCTCCGGTCTGACCTGAAATGTCACTCACAGACAGGATGCTAGATCCTGTCCTTTCCTGAGGGAAGCCCAGGAGGCCAGCAGCGCCTGCTTCTAAAGACAGAAGGGAGTGCTCAGCCACTAATGTTGGCTAGTGATCTTTGGATAACATAGCTGATTCCATCTAAGGTCCCAACACAAGGACAGCTGTCGCCCTCCTGGGCACTGTGCCCATTCTCCCATCTATCCCTTCCTGTAGGAAAGCTGTCCACTCCACTCTACCCTTTCCCTGGGAGAGGAAAATTCCTGTAGTAGCTGTGGGTCAGGGGCAGAGGACCGGGGAAGGGAAGGGCCCCACTGGGCTGGGAGCCCATTCTGGGGGCCTGTGTCTTGGGCCTTCTCACTGAGGCAATGGTGGCTTGGGGGGACCCAGGGAATCAGAGCAGCCTTTGGGGGCAAGAGGATGAGGGTAGGTGTCTATAAGGGGATGGGGCCTCGAGAGTGGGGACAACTGCTCCTTGTCAGGAACAGCTGGGCCTTTTGGTTTTGAGACTGATCTTACTGCACTGGAGCTTGCTATGCAGACCAGGCTTGCCTTAAACTCGGAGAGATCCACTTGCAGCTACCTCCAAAGTGCTAGGGGTGAAGATGCACACCACCGTATTTGAAATCTGTCTACTTTCAAAGAGGAGTCCTACTTGGGAGGCAGAGGCAAGCGGATTTCTGAGTTCGAGGCCAGCCT
Source organism: Hylomyscus alleni (assembly GCA_019843855.1). NCBI lineage: Eukaryota > Metazoa > Chordata > Mammalia > Rodentia > Muridae > Hylomyscus > Hylomyscus alleni. Next base: position 19,592 of record JADRCC010578534.1, read on the forward strand.
GGTCTACAAAGTGAGTTCCAGGACAGCCAGGGCTACTCAGAGAAACCCTGTCTCTAAAAACCAAAAAAAAAAAAAAAGAAGAAGAGTCCTATTCAACATCTGGCTGGCTACTTGTCACATTAGCTCCATGTCTTGGGGACAGGGGGCAGAGTGAAGTTCATTTCTGGTAAACAGATGGTGTGTGACATTACAGAGTGGTAAAGCCAGGAATAGAATCTGGTCTCTTGGCAATAGCCAACCTCTGGCCACCCCTTGGTCATCTGTCCCTTGGCATGGAGGAGTCTAGAGAACTAGGGGTGTAACTCAGTGTGGATTGTTTGCTAAGTATACATCTATGCCACAAGGGTAGAAGGTAAGAAAGAGAAAGATGGCGAGAGACAAGAGAGGGAGGGAGGGAGAGGGGGTCAGCACGAACCCGTAACTGTCCAAGTGTGGCTAAAGTCCTAAGCTCCGATCCAGCCAGAGGCACAGCTGCCTCCATCCTGGCCCCTCAACCCTGTTTGATTTTCCTGTGTACAAACATAAGCCCTCTTAACTGGAGGCCTCAAGAAGCAATCAGGATCTGCACCGGAGGACATGGGACAGCAGCGAAGCTGCCTCAGGAAGCCGGAGGGGCCAGTAGCATCCTGCCACAGTACGGAAGTGAACCTGTTCTGCAGAGGGTCATCCCCCAGCTCAGAGGTCAACAGGTTGGAAAAGAGAGAAGGCTTTGCAGCCAGCAGTTCATGGGAAGGCAGCAGTCCCCTTGGATCCTGCTGGTCTCCTGTCCATTTTAGAAAGCATAAGTGATACCCACAGTCAGGAGGGTTCTGAAGAAGTCAAAGAAACGAGGTTGGACAGTGGCACAGGGAAACTGGTGAGCCCCATCCTGGACTGTAGTTTTGATGAAGAGGGCTATATGCTCCCTGCACAGGACAGGGAGCTGGTACACAAGAAGTGCCCAGAGAAGAGGCTTGTCTGTGTCTTGGGCAAACTGGCTCTCACCCTCACTCATGTCGCAGAGGCTCATGGCACTTGGTCCCTTGTTTCTTAGTCAAATGTAGAGAGGAGGTACAGTGGGCACTGAGAGGAAGGATAGGGCCCTGCTACAAGAGAACACCAGGTGGCCTGAATGTAGATGGAGGCTTGGTGAGAGTCCTCCCTGGGCCTGGTGGGCCAAGGAGAGGAGAGACCCCTGGATGCTCCATCCTGGGCTGCTCTCTAGGAAAGCCCCAAAGGATGAGCTGGAAAGCTAGTCAGGCATGTGTGGTTTTCCTCTGGCTGTTTCTAAGATTTTAGTGCCGGGTGGTGGTGGTGCATGTCTTTAGTCCCTTGGGAGGCAGAGGCAGGCAGATCTCTGAGTTCGAGGCCAGCCTGGTCTACAGAGTGAGTTCCAGGAAAGCCAGGGCTACACAGAGAAACCCTGTCTCGAAAAACAAAAAACAAAAAAAAAAAAAAAAGATTTTAGCAAAATCCCCTGTGAAGGGTCTGACCTACGTGCAGTTATGCTGGGGTAGCTGTGTGAGGAGAGGCTGTGGTCTACCTTCAGCTCAACATATATTCCGGACAGCACTGGCCCCTGGGGCTTGCCTGGAGGGGCTTTAGAGTCTTGTGAAATGTCTCTCCTCCATTTCCGGTCCACTGTAGCCTGTGAGGTGCACATCATCTCTTAGGTCACACTCCTTCCCCGACTCCTTCTGCATCTGAGCTCTCTCTCAGCAGAGAGCTCCCAGCTTAGCAGAAGCAAGAGCTTGTCCACCCCTGGAAACTTTTATGTTTTAGGCCAGGGCTTCTTAGAGAAGAAAAAGAAGTAACCACAGACTTCACCCCCATGGATTTACCAAGAATGAAGCCCCCATCTCTGTGAGGCCACCGCCTACCCAGACCCTGCCAGGAAACACTGCACAGAGAGAGCACTCACCGAGCCAGAATTTAAAAATAATTATATTAATAATAAATATGTTAAGTTACATTTAAAACAATAAATAGAAAAATAAACTGATAAATAAAATCAACAGGTACAAAATGTCTCAAAACTCCAACAAACAAAAAGGGAAAGGGAAAGGAAAAGAAAACTGAAAGCACATACACATGGACAGCTGACGACTAGACAAACGGACATTAGGGAAGGGTGCGAAACGCAACCTTGAGAACCCTTCACAGTTTACACCATGGCTCCCTGTCTCCAGCTCACCCTCTCCTCTCCCTAGCTTGGGGAACTGGACACCCAGTGGGCTGACATCTTTGGGGGCGTATCTTCTGCAAAGCAGCTGTGAGTCCTGGGCTGGTGGGTGAGGTGAGCCCCTGCTGTGGGCAGAGGCGGGTGGGGGAGCAGGTCTACAGAGGCAGGTCGGTGCTGTTGTGCCGAGTCTTCCTGACAGTACCGTCATCTCGTGGCAGAGCCCTCTGCAGGTTGGACATGGCCACCGTTTTCTTGAGGTCAATCACGGCATAGGAGTCTGAGCTGCGAGCAGGGTGTGGGGTGGGCTCAGGAGCTCCAGATACTGAGGGGTTCTGGGGCCCCTTGGGACGGGCCGTGCCCCAGCCCTTAAGCTCCACCTGGATGTAGTTGAGCTGCCTTGGGGGCTCAGGGCCCTGCCGGCGGAAATCAAAGTTGAAGACCCTCGGGGAGCCTCGTCGGCGGGTCAGAGGGACTGGGAAGCTGCTGTGGCTACGGGCGGAGGCCCGGGTGCTGGTGGGTTTCTGTAGTGGGGTTTCATCCTCCTCACCATCAGGGAAGCCATTTGAGGAAGGGGTAAGCCCATCCTTGGAGTCCCCATCATCCCCAGCCTCCCCTCCCGGCTGTTGGCCTTGGCTCTCCCACACGGGAGGCAGTGGGGGCAGGTTCTCATAGTGCAGCAGGGCAGCCCGACGCTGGGCCAAGCCACTCCACCCTCGATCCTCTGGGCTCAGTCTCCAGCCAGCCCCTTGCTGCAGGCCCCCGCTGACATTCTCGTAGGTGCATTTGGGCTGGGCTGGGCACTCGGAAGGGCCCTCGTTGTTGTTGTGATGGGGAGGGTCCTGCATGCCCTGGCACTTCATCATCTGTCGACGAGCAGGGGTGGGGCCTAACACGAACTTGACCTGCCCTGGCTGCAGTAACACCTGTGGGTCCCGCTGGTCAGAAACCTGCGTCTGTGATGGGAAGGGTGCCCTGCCCTCAGGCAGTGGCTGCAGGCAGTGGCGACTCCTGCTGTCCTCTTCCCCGGTTGGTGTGTTGACATAGGTGTGAGACTGCAGGGGGAAAGATGTTAAGTGAAGCAAGTGGTTTCAAGGACTAGGAGAATGGGGCGCACAGAGGGACAGGGCCAGAGAGGACAGGAAAGGAGCTAGAGTTTCTCCTGCGGCCTCCAAATCTCCCAACAAGCTGCCACTCCTGCTCAGGTAGAGAGAGCCCTATCAAATCTCTTCTGTTCTCACAACCTTCACTAGGGCCCCTCCCACTACAGTGCCTCCCACCATATGTGCACCTGCTCATCGGAGGCAATGAGGGTATGGGTGGACTCTTCCCCAGGCGAGGGGTGTCGCAGACTGCTTGTGGAAGGTCGACGAGGAGCGGAGGAGAATCGTGGGCCCTCTCCAGGGCAGCCAGGGAAGCCATTGGAGACTGTGTAGCCTGGAGGTGGGTTCAGGGGAAGCAGCTAAGGTGAAGGGTATGGAAGACCTGATTGTCATTTGCAATCACATGCATACATATGTGGGGTACCCTGCAACCCCTCCAACAGCAAGCAAGAAGCTCTCACGGCCCTACTATGCCTTACCGCACTGTCCTGGCAGCCCCTCCATTCCCCTATACTTCAGCAATCAAACCCTGCCCTGCCCTCTGAAGCTGCCCTGAGGCTGGCCCAACCTTCTACTCTCTCCTAGGCCTAATTAAACACTGACAGCACACCTGTCTCTCTGGACCATCCCATGACCAGGCAGGCTTTGC
>JADRCC010578535.1:0-13231 GCA_019843855.1 Hylomyscus alleni
CTAAGAAGGCCCACACCTCCAGAAAAAAAACAGCCAAAAATAACAACTTTTGTTTAGACCTCCTTCTAATATTATACACATCACTGTATCTGGGCACCTAACAAGTTATCTTTTAAAAAATTCAAATATAACTGTATTCCCTCAATGGACTCATTCAAAAGCTAAATACAGAAACTAATTCTGCTAATACGGTCTTAAGACCTATTTTCAGATCTTCCTCTTCAGCTGCGCCCGTTCTTTAAATCTATACTCTCAGATCAAAAGCACTTCCACGGTGCATCCAGGGAAAACGCTCGTCAGGCCTCTGAATCACTGTACAAATGGGTTCAGTTCTAGGTTAAGAGCAGAGTTCCGTGCAGGTTTCCATCCGGGGAAGGATGAAAGGCAAGGATCTGCTCTAAGGGAAAAGGAGCTGGTTCCAGAGCATCCAACACACCGAGGAGCTCACCCAGGCCGGGCAGCTCCCGCCTGCTAGGCTCTGGGCCAAATCAGGAATTCAGAGTGAATACTGCCGAGGCCCACACAGCACCACAGATGGTTTCACATACACGTGAGGAGGATTCTGCTTCTACCCCAGCATCACCTGAAGGAAATGTGGTCAGACTGAGTGTGTGACCAGTGAGACAAGCCCAATGCATGTTCTCTAACCTGTGAACCTATCAACACTCACCCTGCGAAGCAGCATACACAAGAGGGTGACACACAAGTGTGCATCACTCCAATACTACTTTAAAGAGCTAAAACTACCATCAACAAAGTTTCCCAAAGCGGGAGAAAGACTGAACCAGAGTGTGAGTGCACAACAGCCCTGCTCTCCTAGACAGGCAGCAGAGCCAGATGGCACGACTATCATCCCCAGACAGCATATGGAGGAGAGCTGGCTCATGGCTGTCTACGAAGAAGAGGGAGACGTCAGGTGGGTGGCTCCCTTCTCACTCATGCTTCAGTGAAGCACATCTTAATCACCTAGTCACACCATGGTTTTCAGTTCTGCAGCTCCCAAGAACCAAAATTATTTTCCTTAGTCTGTTCTTGTCACTGATTAGGTTACCCACATGCAGTTCCAAACACACTCCATGATAGACAGGCTGAGGGGGTGCGGGGAGCTGCCCTACTGCAATCTTGTTGATCACTTAACTTGCAGTAACAAGCTTGGCTCACCTGATTAATGAGAAGACAGGGGCCAAATGACATTAAATAGGGAGCTGTGGGGCACAAGATCTGATCTCAGTATTCAGACTCAATAGCCCCCCTGTTCCAAGCAAAATGCTTACAGTATGGTACGTGGGGCAGGGTGCATTTAAAACTATATGCAGATTATTGCAATTTTATTGATGTACAACTGTTTTAAAAGGTAGGAATCACAGATGATTTTGTATATCTAGGATGTGGGATTGGAGGCAAGGCTTTCATAATCTTATACATTAGCCCAGCTGCATGCAATGCACATTTTTACAATAAAAAAGGCTCCATAGATTTTACTATAGATAACACTTTCCACACGGAATCAAAACTAGTGTATTTTCTTTAGAAATAAAAATGTATGCATTAGTTAAAAAAAAGTAAATGAAGATCTAAAATATGTCTAATAAATATTATAAGTAGATTTTTAAATAGGCTGGATTTTAATACATAGTTTCCAGTGTGTCAGTATATACTAAGTACATTATTCATTTGTTTTCTAATTCATATATAAATTAACCAATCTCAAAAAGCTCCTTGGTTCTGTGAATTATTGATGTTGTCACCTGCTAGAGACTTAATTCCAAGAAAAATATACGAATCACTACATCACAAGCACAAATCCTTTTGACACAAATTCAATTTCTGTGGCAACAATAATATATTGACTTAGCTTATTTTTCTATTTTATGACACTTATTAATGGTACATATAAAAGAAATCTATCATTTTTTCCGTATTGTAAACATAAATGGCATCATGCCATCTTGAGAAAGTTAAGGTAAACATCAACATGCTGACTCTACCTGCTAATGCAATAATGTAAATGAGAACATGATTTCAAAACACAAAAACTGCAAGACAGGATTCCTGAAGACCTTGTCTCATAATATTGTTTCCATCATACAATATAACCAGACTGTCAACATGTGCATGACATTATATTAAATACAAAGAGTACTTACTCCCTTCCCAGGACCTTATAGTCAAAGTGCTACAAATAAAAAATTAAAAATCAAACTGTAGAACTGGAGGAAGGGTAAGTCCTCTAAGCACCCAATGACAAAATAGGGCTCCTACCTGCTAGCTATATATTCTTAAACATGTGCTAATTAACAGTGCAAACCTCTTAGCCATCATCTGAGACCAAAGTCAAATTTATTGCCATACATACGTTAAAGGCTTGCAATACAGAGCCATTCTTCTAAAAGAAAGTCTTAGAATACCCATTTATGTAAATGTTTAGTAAACACGACTATATTCTGACAAGGTGCTCAACAATAAATAAAGTTTTATAATTTTGTTGTTTAACCTAGGAGAACTTACTTTCTATTAGTGAAATAGATCTTTAAAATACAAGTAAAATTACACAAGATGTTAGAAGCTCATAAGTATTCTGTGAAATGACAAGTAATATGACCATAAGGGAAACCTAGAATTTAGGAAGCAATTTTACATATAAGGAACTAGGGCTAGAGAAAGGAGGCAATGGTTAAGAGCACTAGCTTGATCTTCCAGATGCAGGTTCAATTCCCAGCACTCACATGGCAGCTCACATGCACTATAACTCCAGTTCCAGAGGATCTGACTCCTGAGAACACCTGCACCCATGTGCAGAGCCATGCAGACACATACATAATTTAAAAAATAAATATGGGATCTGGGACTAAGTGTGGGGCCTGATAAGAAAATGACACATGAACAGCCTAAGGACAAGTCGCAGTGGGCTACAAAGTTAGCTATCTGAATATGGGAACTAATTTTTCAGATGCAAGGAACAGCCAGAGCAGGGCCATTGAAAAGGAATATGGCTGGAATCAGGTAGCAAGCAAGCCAGTGTGTAGACTCAAGCACACAGTGAAGGCAGTTACAGCTCTGCCCTAAACCAACTTAAAGACGAGAGCTTCTATTTCTCTACCTAGTCACAAATACTGTGCATGTTCAAAAATCGCTTTACACATAGTCAACTTAAATAATACATAATTCTCAAATCAAATCACTGTTATGTAAGTTACATGGTAGGCAGTTGTTCCTGTGCTTAAATAAGCATTTACTTCAGGGTCTTTTATGCGGCTTGTTTAGCCAGAGACATTTACTGCTTGTTTGGTTATGCTTCCAGAGTCATTTACCAAAGACATTAGAAATACTCCCCAAACACTAAAAGCCAAGAAAAGCAATTTTGGGACAAACTCAGCTAATTCTGTAAACAAAACTGGCTTTTTAATGTAGGATTAGTCCAAAGGGCATAACGAACAGCCAACTTTGTTTAAAGAAAGGAGAGTAAGGGGAAAATACTTGACAATAATTTAAACATAACTCCGAAGAGCCCTTAGAACTGTGACCAATATTTCTAAGACGTTCTCTCATCTTCACAGATAGCTCTGGCCATGAGGACTGTCAGAGAGCCCCTCACCAGCTGGTATTTGCCCCTGCTCCAGTTCTGACACCTTCCTTCTGCAGTTACCAATCCCCAAATTACTGAAGCATCAACAGTTTATCCTCTACTCAATAGTTCTATACATAAGCTTGTAACCTTTCTCGAAGAAAAGAAGATACCCTAAGGAGAACTCATGCTCCGGCTGGCTATCAGAGTCTTGAAACAGTAGATCTCTGACACCAAGAAGTTGAAACTCCGCAGGAATGTCATGCTGAGAGAAGGAAAGGGGAGGTCCGAGATTTCACACAGGTCTGATAGTGTCAGGTCAGCTCCCTGGACAGACAGAATCCAAGGCAGTGATGGTGGGCCGGACCGCAATTTGACAACAGTAGACTTATGCATATATTCTGCCTAACTTCAACCTAAGTCTCACATCCAGAACACAAAGGTTCTCTTCTTCTCAATGTGAACACATAAAATCAATCTTTCCTTTCACTATAAATTGTGTCTTTCAGGAGCCTACCTGATTAGGACTGCCAGAAGCCAGGTTCTAACCCCAACATATGGCAAGAACTCCACATCAAATGGACCAACCACTGCTCTTCATTCTCTCTGAATTCTGACTGACACTACCAAGTCCTGTCCCTCTGCTCAGGCTGCTTCTAGCATTCCACATGTATTCCTACTCAGCCTTCAGCACCCCTGCTTCAGAAGGGCTCCCTAACTTCCTCTTACCAAATGTGCACCTACACAAACAGCAACCTTCTATGAATTGTGACAAAGTACTTACTGCACAGAAGCCAAAGAAATCCAAACACTCCTGTACCGGCATCCTATGCTGATACCCACCAGCTTCGTGACTGTGGGGATTTAACTGCCTGAACCTCATTGTCTCTCCCATACCTAGTGAGTCACTGCCCACACAGCCTTTGCAGAAGACTTAGGAGAAGCAGCCATGCAGGGTACACAGCACCTCAACCGATTTCTCCCTTCCTTTCCACTAGGATCCTGGCACAGATCACCTTACTTCATGAAAGTTCTCAAAGCAAACTTTTAACAGTGTCTCCCATCTAAGGTCCAGGAATCACTCTGTAATCTGTTTTTATCCTGTCCTTATTATTACATGTGTGTCAGCTTGTGAGCCACTAGGACAGGAGTTCTCAACCTGTGGGTCCTAACCCCTTTGGGGGATGGAGGGTATGCCTAGTGATCCTTTCCTAGAGGTCACCTAAAGCCATTAGAAAATCAGATATTTACATTACAGTTCATGACCACTTTGTTTGTTTGCTAGCTGTTAGTTATGTCTTGTATCTTCTTCTCAACTGCTGGGACCCCTCACGCTGTGCTATAGCTCTCTGGAGCTCAGGTCTCCAGACAAGGAAGACAATGGTCTTAGACAATGGTCTAAGTTTCTCAAAGCCATCCCTAGGGTAAGGATGCTGCTGGACATCAAAAGCTAACAGAAAGATGGATGACTGAGATGTCAGGAAGATAAAATACTATACTTACATTCACTTAAGTATGGGCCAGTCTTCATTATCACTAAAGATAAAGATCCCACTTCTATCTTCCCATAGCCCTTTTGTTTATAATTCCCTTCAGACCCTGATCACTATTTGTTTTATGGCTTACTGTTTATAACTCATCTTCTACTCTTAATAGCCCCTAACCAACCACAACAGAGAGAGCATTTATTAGCCCCCAGCTTTCTATCCAGCTTAAACTGAGAATCACCTGAAGTTGTTTCATTCTTTCGCTGACATACAGACACCTGAGTAAGCCCCCAGACAAACCAAGTCAAAATACTCAAAGTGAGCCTTGTCCTAGGTTGTCAACTCTCCCAGCGGACTGTGATATAAAACCAGACTAGAGATCAGCAAGTTAGGCAAGCTGTTTGTGAGTGAGCATTCTAATTCCTAGATGATCATGATGGAATCTAAAAGTGCACACATCTGCATATGGTGGGTAACTGTTGATTTATCTGTATTGTGTACACCATGCCTTCCCTACCTTGCCTGTCATGAAAGTGAGCCCAGCAGCCTTTACTGTGGCCACAGCTAACACAGGGTAGAACAGACATCCAAGCAAGGCCAGTCAAATTCTCTGTCCTCTGGAACCTGTCAGTGTCATGGACATTAGAGCCTCCTCTCTCACTGGCCATGAGCATATATATATGCATACCTGGAACTAACAAGTCTCAGACCTGGCTATGTGAACTAAGAGGAGTAAGAGTCATGTTAGAAGAGCAAAGTTAGACTACATGGTTTATGAGGGAGAGAAGTGAGAACTGCTGGCTTTCAGTTCTGCGCTAGAATCCACCATGAGGACTGGCAAGCCTTTGTTTGATTCCTGGAGCTATGCACTATGACCTTACAATTATCTTTCTCCGAGCATAAAAGAACAGTGACCTGTTCCTTTAAGCCAAATTGCCCGAGACCAAGAATGCATGGTTGCTAAATGGCCCTTAAGTTCCCATATGACACAGTCTACCTGTTCATCATTGTGGCCACTACTTTCTGTATACTTACTGCAATTACTAACATACCAAACTGCCCTACAAGCCAATTATCCTCATCTCAGAGATCAGAAAACTGAGTAGCTCAGAAATGACCTGGCAGAGCTATTAGTGACCAGTCTCAGAATGGAATCAAGGTCAACTTAAATCAAGCCTGGGCTCATTCCCTTCCCCACTCTCCCTTGCAGCTATGACAGACCACAGCAGTCACACCTACAGAGACAGTGAAGGCGAGGCAGTTTCTGCGTTAAAGTCAATTGAATAGGATAAGTGGAATTCCAAATGGATGGTTATCCGGTTGGAACAACACTGAGCACCAAGGAGAACTTCAGAGAAAGGTATAATTCCTGTAAATTGACCAGCACTAGTAAGAACTAGTAAGAATTTTTTATGAGGGAGTTTCTCCTTTTGTTTGATAGCATTGCTCTCTAAGGTGTATAACAAAAGTAAAATGAATATCAGGAGTTTCATTACTTCTTACATATATGCACATGTGTTTTATGTGGCAATTTCTTCTGAGACCAAAAGCTTCTATCTTGATAAGAAACTCATTAAGACACAGTATGTTAATTAAAAAGGTAAAACAAATAGGTGTTCAACGGCAGCAGTTCTAACCTTCCTATGCTGCAACTCTAACACAGTTCATGTTTTGTTGCTTCATAACTTCATAACTAATCTTGCTTCTGTTATGAATCATAATGAAACTATCTGTGTGTTCTGATGGTCTTAGGTGAGCCTTCTGAGAGGGTCGTTCCAGCAGGTTAAGAAGCACTCTTCTAAAGGGCAATGAAAACAGCCTATCTAGGAAGCTGTAAACAACTCAAAGCTATAAGAAGTCCTGATAGCTCTCCCTCCCACGCACATGCAGCAACAGACTGCCTGCATACCCTAAGCGCACCCGAGATCAACAGAGCTGCCTGACATCTGCACAGCATCCTAGAGCCGCAGGCCAGCTAAGCTGCCTGAAAAGGCACTCTCCAACCCAGCAATGGCCTGCAGGTTGTGCAAGGAGCTCCAGGGTCCCAGTTCTCTTGAGCTGTGACCCACAATGGGGTGGCCTTTGGTGATGCAGCTGTCTGTCCCTGTAGGTAAGCGCTCCTACTACATCCTACTACATCCCTGTGAGTAGATCCTAATAAAACTGAATGAGCACGTGGGACTAGTTTTCTTTGGTATATCATTGGTTCCCTATCCGGGGTGAGTAGATGTTTGTTGATGCCTCCCAGGACACTATGTTAGTTAAGCTTTAGTGCAGAGTATAATCTAATAAACTATACCTTTCTGATTCAGGATACAGCAGTAACCATAGAAATAACCACGTTCCAACATAATATTTTTTAAAAAGACACCTCAATGGCTAATTAAAGGAAAATAATTTTTAAATTTTAATAGTTAGAAATTAAACTACAAGTGTCTTTGTCTAATTGACTAATTTGACTAGTACTTTTATTTCTATCCTCCAGATTGTTAAATCATTTAAGTCAAATCAAAATGAGTGCACACTTGCAAAGTGAATGCCTGAATACAGTGGCAAAAGCACAATGGAGTTCTTCCTCTTCCTTCAATACTAATAAGCCTGGAGAATGGTTCCTGCATCTTTAGATCTACTAATCAAACAGGATACAGACTGGGGGCCCTGAGGCTAGTGAGCCACTTGTTGGGCCTGGGATATAGAGAACTATGAAGCACAGAAACTCCCTTGAAGGAGTTTAGAGCTCCCACAACCCAGCTTCATACAAGTTTGAGGCCAGTGTGGGCTACATTACCTCAAAATAAAAAATAAAGAGGCTAGAGAGATGGCTCAGCAGTTAAGAGCACTGACTGCTCTTCCAGAGGTCCTGAGTTCAACTCCCAGCAACCACATGGTGGCTCACAACCATCTGTAATGGGATTCGATGCCCTCTTCTGGTATGTGTCGGAAGACAGTTAAGGGTACTCACATAACATAAATAAACCTTAAAAAAAAAAATAAAATAAAAATTACAAAATAAGTTTATACATTTATACAAAAGGAAATCACATCTACTGCTGAAGTAAGAAAGTAAAAGTGATAACAATGTCTGGCACAATCACTAAAAAAAAAAAATACAGAAATGGTATCCAGAGAGCAACTTAACAGTCAGGGCCCAAGCATACTGCCAGTGTTCATATCTAGCAAGGCCTGTTCCCTACTGGGACACCTCAGGTTCCCAAGCCTCTTCAGATCTATGTGAGAGTCCTGCTTTCAAGTCAAGTCGTGTGTGAGGAGTTAGTGATTAAGACAGTGCCCAGCCCGAGGTCAGAGCAGTGTAAAGCAGCTGCCGTAGGATGACGATTCACCCGCAGTGTTTAAACCCAGGTGATAGGAGCATGAGGTCAAATAGCGGGGAAGGTTTCCACCAGGATGCAGCAGCCAGGTTCACACAATGACTGCCAGCTTCCTCCCCTAGAGTGCAGGTAGAGTAGAGAGCTGAGGCAACACGAGGGAGCCAAAGGTCATCTATTATATCTGACCATCCGTGAGGTTGCAGGAAGCAAGGAATGTGAAGGCATTCTGGATCAAAGAAAGCTCCAGGGTAACCTTCGTGGAGTAGGAGTTTAGTAAGAAGCAAATGTTGACAGCAGAAGTGGGCATGGAAGGAAAGAGAGGTCAAGTCAGGGGCTAAAGGCTGAGATTAAGAAGAAAAGAAAAAAAAATACATTCAGGGCCTAAACTTCAGGATACGTGTCCCTCTCCAATGAAGGACAGAGTGCCCACCCTGTGTCTGGCAGGAAAGACACAATGAGAGGAGACAAAGGGAGAAAGTAAAAGAAAAAAGTCAAAAAGGTTCAGCGGCCGAGTTCCTGTCAGATCCCTTCCACATAAGCAGCCCTGTATGCAGGCTACGTTTCAGTTCCTGTCAGATCCCTTCCACATAAGCAGCCCTGTAGGGCAGGCTACGTTTCACGGTAATGAGGCCTCAGATACTTTGAGGTGCCCCTGAAAAGTCCAGCACCAGTAAAACTACTAACAGGTGCCACACCTGCACTAGTAAGATAACCTGTCATAATCCCAACCAATGCTCACAACAATCCACATACAGTGGCCATTCCCATCTTCCCAATAGGAAACTAGAAGCTCGCACACAGATTAAGAATTCCAGCTTAAACCTAAACTGTCACAGTGGTTTTGGCTACGCACAGACACGCCAGTCCTGAACACTCCTGGTAGTTTTTTCATGCCTTTGTCCAATACCCCTAGAACATTTTATAAAAGGAAACACATTTGCGCGATCTAAATTCCATTTAAGTGTAGATTAATCATGAATGAATGAAGAAAGCAAGTGGTATAAAGTTCCTAGAGTAACTTGGCTTCTCAGGCAAGCATTCCGATTCTCTAAGCCTATACCAGGCACCCCAGTAAAAGTGACCCTCAGGCTTATGAGCATATGCAAAAAGAAACTGAAAGCTTATTGAAGGTAACATTATCAATAAGAGCAAAACACCCTTTGACGGGAGTCTGAGTGAAGTTAGAACATGATTTTAATTGGAGACCTTCACCCTTTATAAAGAAATAAACCTGTCACATTGGATTTCTGGACGCAGATTATATGTACTCCATTTTTTATATTCATTTCTCAGGCTGTCAAATTATTCATTAAAAATGAATTGTAATTGTCATTATGAATTGAATCCTAGCCAAAGTTTCAATAAACAAAAACAGTGTAATTCTAACATCCATAATTAATGTCACCAATGTGAAAACCTTTTATTCACAAATGAAATGTTGCAAGGTTTTACTTTATGACACAAATAAACAGCCTACCTTGGGAAAATGCAGCAATTAAAGTAAAAAAAAAAAAATCCCATATCCTAGGGAAATAGTTCACAATAAAATTACCCAAATGGAGCTAGAAGTTGTGGTACCTGTCTATAATGCCAACATTTGGAAGATTGAAACATGAGGATCAGGAATTCAAAGCCAATCTTTGCTATGTACTGACTTCAAGGCCAGTTTAGACTACATTAGACACTATTTCAAATAAAATTACTTTAATCAAATATACAATTATGGATCTTACAATTTATCCATGTAACATACACTAAAGGTTTCAAAAAATTCTTCAGCATACCTCCTGGGAGGAAGCAGTGGCACTCTGAACAGGCACTCTAGCTGTTCTTTAATTTGTGAGGGTATGACTTGAACCTCATCTACTAGAACACAGCTCAAATCCCTCAGCACACAGAATGCCCTCATCAGACACATTAACTCATAGCCTCCATCCTCCTTCCTTCCCAGTAATGATGCTCAATAATTGGGCACAAAGAAAATACTAACTCCATGTACAGATCACCTCAAAAAAAAATAGTAAAAATCAAAACTTGCTTTTAAAAATTTTTTTTTTAATTTTAAGCCCTGTAAGACTTCAAGGAAATTATAGGGAGATAATATGAATGAAGGAGAGAGAAAGGACATTTCCATAGGATTTTTATAGCTTCTTGGTGAACATCTCTTTTATGATTAAATATATAAAAATGTATTTAAGACTGCAAGGTTCTATTTTACCCAAGACACTCATTAGAACTGACCTCCTGACACTCACTGTATACATCTTTTGCTACTGACTAAGTGCTGACACCATTAAACAAAAAGCTATGCTGGAAAACTTTTGTTTGATTCAAGTACTTTAAATCCAATAAGAGTGACTTAGTTTTAGCAACAAGTCATCAATTACATTAGACTAATGGTATTGTTAATTTCAATCCTAATGGTTTTATGCTTTTGTTCTGGATTCATATGTAAATCTAGCTTAGTTTGATAGCTACAAAAGATCCATAAGTATATTTACAATCCACTTTATATTTACACATGTATTAGTAACATTATTTTTATTATCAGTCCAGACGATTCCAGGGTATCATAATTTTTTTTTTTTTTTTGGCTGTTTCATTTATATGGAGGTTTCATACTTGCACTGCTCAGAAAGCTTTAGAAACCTGTCCTGACCACAGCCCTGCCACCACTGTCACCTGGCACTGCCAAATAACGTTTCTGGCTCTGTATACCAGGAGGAAATAACGTAGTTTGACAAAGATTCTCCAGGATGAGGAAGTTAGTCAAATATCCATTGTAGGTGCTTAATGACCTAAAATACACATAGAAATTGCACTGCTACTATTACTATAGCGATCCTAGCTGCTTTTTACATAGCAAACACTCAGAGGTGACAGCAGAAGCACTGCTCCTCTAGGCCTATACTAACTTTGAATCTGCAAAATTGCCCTGCTTTCCTTGGGAAGAAAGGAAGCTACTGCCTGCAACTGCCCAGCTCACAACTGGCACAGTTGGGATCCAAGTCCTGGGAACAGGAGAAGTTGTGGCTCATGTTATCCATGTCCCTCCAAACAAAAACGGTAACAAAGAATGGCAGGGAGCTGTGCAAAGAGTAAAGTTCATAGGAAGCACTTCCAGAGAGCCTGCAGCAAGGTAACTGGAAACTCCATCATTCCAGCTACAAAGCCCAACGTTTTTAAACTCTCACATTGTCTCCTAAGTTAATAATGACCACTTGCCTTGCAATTTGAGAACACTTGCTCCCAATGGTAAGGTGCTTCAATGCTATCCTCTGCTCCCGAGGAGACATTACCTTTGTAGATGCTGTTCAAAAAGAGCTCGTGCTTTGATCCTTAATATCCCATGAAGTAAAAGGTTATGCTTAATCTATATTTTATAGATCTAAAAGTCAAATGAGGCTCTGGGATAAACAAGCACGGGTGTGAAGCAAGCATATTCCTCGGCACCCACGTGACTCCCGGTTTAGATGACGCTATGTGCTTAGTTAAAGACAACTTCATTAGTGTAATATCTTGTGGGGTTTTTTTTCCTTGTATTATTCTGCAAACATAAACAAGTTATATACATGTTAATTTACATTCTATATAAAAAGCCAATTTTAAATCCAATTTATAAGGCAATAAATATATAAAGATCCTAGGACACAGCAATAAAGTTATGCCATAAAGCAGAGTTAATTCAAGGCAACAATAATAAAAGCATGACAAATTTCAGCATCCCACCAACTGCACAAAGGTGTTTCAGGTAACATCTGTTCAGAAGCAATTGCTACAAGACAGACTAGATGCGAGGCGAGGTTTCACAGTAGAATAAATGGATGTCAGTTTGCTTGCTTCATAATTAAAGACATGAGCCTTTGAAAAAAGCAATTAAGCCTTGCTCTAAATCTGAGACAAGCATCCCTATGCCCACCCATCCTTACACTCAAGGAAAGAGCCAGCCCAGTATACAAATACCAAACACTGCATATCTCTGTTCTCGGCAGCTAACTGTACTCCCAAAAGAGCCGCTTGATAAACATTTTTCATAACTCATACACTTAAAAAAAAAATAGTGGACGGGTGATGATATAAAGACCAAGCCTAGATTTCTTACAGCTGTATAACCTCTACCAAAATGCTAACCTCTAACCCTCAATATTCCTATGTCTAAAGTTAAAGAAAAAAGAAACTGTTCTGCTTTCTTTGGGAGGGCATCTCTTTGGAAGGCTGGGCTCGATCCATAAGGAAGACTAGAAAGGGAAACCTGAGAAAGGTTAGGGCTAGTTCTTAGAAAAACACCCTAAATGAAATGGTTTTCCTTGCAAATGAAGGTTACTATGGCTGATCCATTACATATAGACTGTAGATAGGATATGCATGAAGGCACCCAAGGACTTCAACTAAGAACATTACCTGGATTCTGGATTCTTTAGGTTGACCAAATATCTATATGTTCTAGGCCAGCCTGGGTCTACACAGTTAGGCCAGCCAGAGCTGCATAGTGAGACTCTAACTCAAAAAGACAAAGATGACAAGGACAAAGATGAAGGCAAAGGGGAAGGATGAGTGAGGAGAGGGGAGGAGGAAGAGGTGGAGAAGAAGAAATTTAAATAGATTAGATTGTTTTAAGACTTTTCAACACGATCATCCCTGTAACTACAATACCTGCTTGACTTCCTATTATAGTTGGGGAAAAAAAAAAACCACAAAGTAAGGGGCTAAAACCACAAATTCACCAGGCTGTGGTGGCACAAGCCTTTAATCCCATCACTTGGGAGGCAGAGGCAGGGGGATTTCTGAGTTCAAGGCCAACCTGGTCTACAGAGTGAGTTCCAGGACAGCCAGGGCTATACAGAGAAACC
>JADRCC010578536.1:0-19455 GCA_019843855.1 Hylomyscus alleni
ATAGACATTATATAGGCATTTGGCTTGGAATCACATTTTTATGTTAATATGTTAACCTAGGCATTCCTAGATCACATGACATATTATAAATTCAAATTCCAAGTCCAAGCAAGGCAGAGGACCCTAGTTAAATGACATTTTTTAAACCCAAAATGCCAATTAAAAAATAAATTTTGGGTTTGGAGTGGTTTTTGTCTTATTCTGCATTTGTATCTGTGCTGATACATTTTGTAACCTGCAATCCATCCAGTCATAGAAACTACAAAATGTGGGTTTTCTTACTCAAAACCACTCACCTTTCAAAATCAAATTCTCTAGACAACTAACATAGTTTCTATGCCTCCAGAGCAAGTGGGTCACCTTGGGTCAAGAATCCATGTCTAATGCAGGCACCTGCAAATAAAGTCTCAGTACTTAACAAATTCTCTTTGTTCTGGAAAGAAAGATAGCAAGAGGGCCTAGAGGAAGGAAAGAATCGTTAGAGGACATGGTGTCCCTGCAACAGTAATTATTCTTCTTCGCTCTTATGTAGAGGTCTGTTTCTAGTGATTATCTGTCCCCCTCAGCGTGGGCATAAAATTCTTAAAGGTAAAAACATAAGCCTACCAAGAAGAGCATTGGTAGTGTCACAAGAAAGATCACAATGAGCCTATTTTGTGCACTGGTAGAATTTATTTTCAACTCTGATCAAATTGGAAGCTGCTGGTCCACACACCTTCTAGCCCAGTGACTGACATAGTAGATATTGAATCAATGTTGGCTGAAAAAAATATCAAACATTTGCTCCAGCCTGGTGTAGGGGGGGAACGGTGCACATAGGCGGCAGGCAGCAAGTGTTCAAAGAGAGAGGGAAGGCTCCAAGGCAAGGCCAAAAGAGAGAAACCTTTCCCAGAGAAATAAGAAACTCGAGGCAGGCACCAAAAACTGCCAGGGGTAAGCAATCTCTCTTAAAAGTCATCATAAAGGCTCAGAACAATATTCAGTTCATAAATCACAGTCTGGTCACGGAGGAGGAGACAGACATCCTTACCCCTGGACACTGCTAGCCCAGGTATGCCCCTGGTGCAGAAATGGCAAGGGGACATTTGTTTTGGGTTTTTTTTTTCATCCATTCACTTTTTTATTAGATATTTTCTTTATTTACATGTCATATGATTTCTCCTTTCTCAGTTTCACCTCCAAAAAACAAACAAAAACAACAAGAACAAACCCCTGTTGCCTCCCCCCTCCCCATGCCTGTCACTCCACCCTCTCCCACTTATTGGCCATGTCATTCCCCTACACTGGGGCACAGAACCTTCACAGGGCCAAGGGCCTCTCCTCGCAAGGGGCCATTTGTGACCCTGGGTGCTATATTCAATTATGTATTAAAGTATATAGACTTGAGCTCATCCTATAGTTGCCTTTTTAATGTGTTCTTCATGGGTTTTGGTCTGAAGACACAAACTAATAGATACATCTCCAAATGCTATTATTAATTACTTGATTAGGTTAAGAGCTGTAGATAAGATGTGGGAATCAAGATAACAGCTCATCCTACAAAATGCTGCCTACCTAGGATTTTTGTTTGGTTTTGGTCATTTTATTGTTGTTGTTTGTTTTGGATTGATTTTTTTTGTTGTTCAGTTAGTTTTTGGTTTTTGTTCGGTTAGTTTTTGGTTTTTAGATTTTGGAGACTTTTGGAAATGTATAATTTATACAGCTGAGTCTTCTCAAGGACAGTCTAGGTTTTCCTCAGGAAAGGTCTCAGGAGGGGCCAGCTAGCCAAAAGAAAGAGTCCAGAGGACTTGATTTAGAAATGTAGACGATCTCTTTCCTACAGTGTGGTTTTTAAAAGAGGAAGTCATCCAACTATGCAGAGCGCCAGCTTGCCAGCTTACAGGTGGTATTATTCAAGCACAAGAACGTGTGGAATGTGTCAAGTGTGTGTGTGTGTGTGTGTGTGTGTGTGTGTGTGTGTGTGTGTGTGTGTCTCAAATCAGGTAGCTTCCCTCCTTAAGCCATTAAATCTTTGCACTTCATCTTCAGAGGGTCTCAAAGACAGATCATCAGTGGGAACTTGACAACATGACATCTGGAGGCCCCCCTCCCCCATTGCAGAAACAAAGAAATGGCCTGCAGGGACCCAAAGGTGGTGGTAGAGGCAATAATCCATTAGCATATAGTGTGGCTTCCTGTGCCCAGGTAACTCTTGCTGGGTATGCCTCTAGGTGGGTGGCACATTTGCCTTCTTTTAGCATTACTGAAAATATTCAAAATATGAGAGGGATAAGTATGCCAATTCAAATTTATACTAAAAGACTCAGGTGAAAAAACTGTTCTGTGTGTGAGTCAGGCATTCAAACTCCTAGGGTAGCATCAGGCTGAAAAAAAAATAAACAAAAAGCAAACAAACAAAAGCTACCATAGCCCCTTCCTCCCTGAGTTTTCTGTGTGGGCCCATAGATAACCACGAGGCACATTTGTTGAGGGGCCACCACAACTGGATCCTGGTCCGAGAATGTTAAGAGAGTGCAGACAATTTCCTGAGTCTCTCTGTCTGTCCTCAGTTTCCTCTTGGGGTCACTGAAATGTGAATGTGATCCTTATAAGCAGCAGCTCTGTTGGGCGCACATAACCCTTCCTACCAGAATTCAGCAAGACCTTAGATAATGCCTGCTGTAAGGTTCTTTCCTAACTCTGTAGAGCAGATACATATTCCTGCTTCTCCAGCTTAATTTCCCCCCTTTATGACAACGGCACCTCAATTTTCTTCTGAGGAACCTTTCTCCCATTGCTTAGGGTTTGGGTGCCCTCCTCTGGCCAACAGCTGGGAACATGACCCAGACGAAACCAACAGGAATTGCTCTTCAGAGACTGTAGATCTTGGGCAAGAGTGGAATTATAATAAAAACATTTAGAGTTGATTAAACCGGGACTCTATGCCCTAAAATCACTAGCCTGGTCCTCACTGTGCCATGTTCTTCTAGTTGCCTTAACGCATGCTCTTCCTGGGTTCTAGGAGCTATTGTGTCTGACAATGAGTCCCTTGTCTGCCCTGCACAGATGAGGAAATCAGTCCCCAAGTCTGGGAAGTAACGTGGAAGCCATGAGTCTTCCTGGTCTCCTGGGGACAGTCAGTATCCTTCTCTCTATTGCTGGTCATCCATGCTGCGCTCTTGCATACCATGCCATCCATGATTGCAAACCACCTTCTAGCCAACTCTCAAGTCTCTTCTTATTGTCGTGGTACCAGGCTGTTTGCATAAGTTCTTCATTTGGAAACCAGTCATGGTGGTCCGTTCTCTACAATTCTGAAACTCATTCTCAAGTCCTTTCCCCTGCACAGATGTCACTCCAGAAGAGGTACTTCCTAACCCCTTGAACATCGGCAGCATCCTAACCCTTTGGCTTTGTCTCCTGCCACTTTCCTCTTGGAGAGAGAATGAGGTTTATCTGTTGGTGGGATGAAAGCCCATGGATATATGGATATATTTGCCATGCATAATAACATGCCCCTGTCCTGATCAGATGCATTCCTAGTCGAAAAAGCTTTTGAAAATGTTTACTTGAGGCCTGTTTGGTGTCATTTTGTCAAGTGAATGCCACTAGCCACGCTGTCCTTCCTGGAGAGAAATCAATGGGAGCTGGGCATAGCAAGCTGGGGCTCTGTCCTGCTTGTGGGCTGCCTAGATGGTTGAACACTGAGAACTATCACATTCTCCCAGAGCCCTAGGTTTAGGGCTGAGGGTGTCTGCGTGGTCCATTCCACTTCGTCAAGTTTTCCTAGGAGAGCCTCATCAAAGAAGCCTGAGGTCATCCTCAGGAAGTGGTTGAGATTAGAATTCAGGCTATTTCTTGCAGCTGGGAAACACATTCTCCAGGCCTGGCTGTCCTCAGGAGGCCTGTGAGGAATTTACACCTGTGATTAACCTCGCTGGCCATCCAATTTCCCTAGAGGTCTGCACAGCTCCATTTGAGAGAAAGGCTCTCTGGCAATGAACAGATCTAGTTTGAGTGAAAAGGGTGTGAGATCCAGGTAATTTAGCATTCTATAATAAACACTGTGGCTAGCTATGAGGGACAGTTCCAGCATAGACAATGAAAGCTGAGTGGGCCAGTCAGTACACGCACAACTTAACGCATTCTGTTAGTTCCAACCAACAGTCTTAAAAGAGATTTTTACGATGTGAAATATTAAATTTGCTATTTATTTGAAATTTCCTATGTTACTCAAAACTAGGCTAATAATTTATTTTTTGTGGTATTCAGAAGTAGTCTCTGTCCAGTAGAATGCCCACATATGTGGAACATGTGTTTATGTTCCAGCTGGGAGGTTATTCTTGTAAACTCGGGCTACAGAATCTATTTTTCAGTGAATGTTCTTCAACATAAATTTTATTTTAAAGCTAAGTCCATCAACACTATCAGGAAAGAACAGATTGTAGGCAAAAGCTTAACTACTGGTTGTTGCATAAGTTGAGGTGAACTCTTAAACTCAGGACAGCATTTGGCTCTTCTGTGGCATTGTACCATTGAGCAATTAAAAAAAAAAAAAAACAGAATCTGAGGCATGGGATCCTAATATTTTCAGACTCTTCCTGCTTTGAAATCCATTAATCTTCATGTTGATTTTCCCTCCACCCTGTTCCACAGTCTGTCTGTGTCCTCAATGGAATGGCAAGAAGAGACATCTTGGCGGAGATCACATAGGGTATTAGGGGGAGGGGAGGGCAGATCCTCACCAGTGTGGTGAGCCACCACCACAAACTTCAGACTGACGCTCAGACGGGGAAGTGAGTCAAGCCCTCTGAATTCTGTGGAGATAAACCCATGGCCTGTTTCCCTCTTCCCAGCCTGTGGGTGCACGCCTGGCCAAACATGAGGTGTCTGGTACAAAGCAGGGCCAATCAGACCTTCTGTTCCTTAATATGCCAACAAACTATGCTGTGTTGTTCGAGTTCCTAATCTAAACTCACTGAAACCAACACAACTACAGTAGAGTACATGTTTGAATATCTGAAGCACTTCAACACAGATGGGGCTACTATATCCAAGTTTACACATAAGAAGCGAGCATTTCTATAAGTGAATGTGAATGGTCCCATTCGTCCACAGAAAACAGGCATACAAGTCCGATAGCCATAAAAACCATACTCCTCAAGACCGTAGCTGCTATGTTTGCCACTCACTCCTAGATGTATACAAAACAACCCCAGTTACTAATGATCTTTGTGTGTATGACTGCCTCCCATGTTCATATGTGAGAACATCACCTCACTCCAGTCTTAGATTACAAGGTGATGAGCTCAAAGAAGGCGCTACCCCTGTGAATGAGAACCGTGTTATCCAAACAGTCCTAGGGATCTGCTCTGCCAAACCTGCAGCTACATTAGGATGTGTAGATGGCACCAGCTCAAGGAATGGACCCCATTAAATCTGCAAGTAGGACCTGGAGAGATGGCTCAACGGTTAAAAGCACTGACTGCTCATCCGAAGGTCCTGAGTTCAAGTCCCAGCAACCACATGGTGACTCACAATCATCTGTAATGAGATCTGATGCCCTACTTCTGGTGTGTCTGAGGACAGCTACAGTATACTTATAATAAATAAATAAATAAATAAATAAATAAATCTTTAAAATAAATCTGCCAGTGCCTTTAACTTGGATTTTCCAGCCTCCATTCTTATCTTTGTAGTACTGATTGTTTGAACATTATAGCTCTTGGGCTTCAATCAGATCAAAACTCATGGTTATCAAGTTAACTTTCATAGTTGGGCTTTGTGGCACACTCCTATAGTTCAACGTACTGATCATTGCAAGTTTAAGGACAGCCTAGGCAACTTAGCAAGACCCTAGCTCACTGTTTTAGATTAAACAGTAAAAGAGGACTGAGGCAATACGTAGCACAGAGGCAGAACAAGAGCCTAGTGTGCCCCAAGCCCTGGTTCTATCCACACCACTGCAAAAGGCAGACAAGGGAAAAAAAAAAAACCACAACACCCTGGGCTCAAGACCAGCCCCCTCCCTTCAACAGCTGTCCCCACCTATGGCACTTGACCTATGCTTCAAGGCTAGCTAGCTTACAGGCTGCTCTCTCCTTGAAAAGATAAATTATGTACTTTATCAGCCTGCTTGGAATCCCTGACATCTAAGGACATCAGGGGAAGCTGAAGTAACACAGAGAAACGTGACTTACTACGTCCTGAATGCCAAGTCATCTGTACATGTGGGTTTTAACAAACAGCTTTGCCCAGTTTCATGGGTGGCATTAATATCAATAGTTCCACAGCCAACAGGATGAGTCTCCTTTTAGCCCTGTACAGATGTTTAATTAATCAGGGCTGCTGTCCTTGTTCGCCCTTGACTGGTTTCCCTGCTGATTACCCACTGGAAAACTCAGCCCTTTAATGCAAACAATGTCCTGATTAAAGTTTTGCACCACGCACCAGGTTTAGGGAGCAGGACTTTCATTAGTGAGCCTGTCTGTACTGCAATATTCAGTTCTGGAGACCCAAACCTGATTTCCTTCACAGCAGACTTTTCATTTTCTTATATATCAAGCCTTCCTTCACTTCCTTCTTTTCTCACAACTTTAATTTAGGGAAGGGAAGTTTTCTTGGAGTGAATATAAAATATTATATTATTCTGACTTCAGCACTATTCCAAGTGGTAGGAAGCTGTTTCGAGCAGGGTGTGCCTACTGTTTGCTAATAGTCTCCAATATGCCGATACCCGATCAGTATTACTCTATCCTTTCCTGGGAGATAGAGGGGGCAGAAGACTGAGATCAGATGATGAAATGAAAACCTTTAAATAAAATATCATTCACACAAAGGAAAAGAATTTTCCTCTGGGTCATTATCAGTGGAAACCCAGTGAAAAGATAATAAGCACAAGATTCCTGATTAATTAAACATTTGTGCTCATTGTATGCAATTATTCTGGGGAAAATCAACTCCGGGACATCTGTTTACTCAACCTTGGGCTGAGAAACCACCAGTCTGCCCCTGCCCTGAGTCTCCAGGCACAATGTCAAGATACAGAGCCGCTAGCTTATAAGACCAGGAAGGCCCACTGATTTTCTAAGTTGAAAACATGGCCACGCTACAGAAGCAATGAATTATGAAGCCTGCATAAATGCATAGAGGGTTAAGGAGGGAAATCTAATGCGACAATGTATTAATATAACACATATTTACCAATATACATAATCATTTTATGCTACAGAGCAATTAAATATAGATGATAAACACTTTCATGAACACATCAATTATTACTGCTTTTTACCCAGTGCAACCACATGCATCTTTTTCCTTTTTACCCAATTAGGTTGCCTTTCAAGATTTCCCTAATACCACTAACTCCTGAATTGTCATCCTCATCTTAAGCCTTACACCCCTAGTAGTTGTGAGTCAAGGAACTCCCCTACATAGTTTTTGAAAACTCAGTCACGAACAGAAGTGCGTGCTTTTCCCACTTGGCCACTGGTGAGCCAAGCCTTCCTGTTGCATACTGAAGAGAATTGGGATCTGAGAGGTTCAACAGAAATCCAAGCTGAAGACAAAAGTCCTCGAGAGAAGAAGGATGGTCATCAAAGAGCAAGTGCTGACATGACTAGAAAACCCATTGGCTAGAAGCCAGATGTGTGTAAGAGATTTGGGTCCCACCTCAATCCTGGAGAACCCAGGTGCTCTGAGCTCCAGCTAGATAAACTTGATTAAAGATAACTTGGTGTTTGAGGAATTATTAATAATATCACACCAAACCACCTCTGCCATGCTTAGTGGTCCCCATGTTTACCCAATGACACATGAACCTACTGAGCCTGACTCCAGTGAGACAGTGTGGATGCACTAGAGTCTCCAAAGAAGAAAACACCAAACCTTTAGTTTCCACAGAGTGCTTACCACGCTCATCCATTTAACTCATTCCTATCCAAAAATTCATGAAGGTTGGCCTTGTGATCCAGATAAATTCCATCTTCCATTCTTACCTAAGTTATTCTGGCTAGCTGAGCTACTTGAGGATTCTACTGTCCTAGTTTGCTTGCTATTGTTGTGTCATGACCAAAAGCAGTTTGGGAGAAATGGCTTCATTTCACCTTGCAGATGCAGGCTATCATCCAGGGAAGTCAGAGCAGGGACTCAAGACCCAAACTTGGAGGCAGGAAGAAGGTCATGGAGGAAGGCTAACCACTCAGGACCAAATGCCTAAGGATGGCAACACCTACAGTGAGCCCCTGGGCCCTTCCACGTCAATCAATCAAGAAAACCACCCCTACAGGTCAGTCTGATGTAGACAGCTCTTTAACTGAGATTCCATCTTCCCAAATATGTCTAGATTTATGTCAACTTGACAAAAACCAATCAACACAATTGACCCCTTGTCATCTTCACATAAAAATATATCACTATTAAACCATAATATCTCCCTTTTAGTTTATCTCCAAAATCTCATTTGATGTTAATGTCACAATATAAAACATAAATAACTATAAAAGTAGCATAATCTTTAAAAATTCAAAGACATTTGAAGTTCAAAATCTCTTTAAAACAAAGTCTCTTAATAGAGTCTTCCTATAAAAATAAAAAATAAAAATAATGAGTTATCTACTTTCTTACTCCAAGAGGGAAGGACCAGAGTACAACTACAATCAACTCACAGCAAACCCAAAGTCCTCTTAGAAATGTGAACAGCTCAGTGTCTGAGGTCTGGGACTCATGATCTTCTGGGCTCCAAAAGACATGCCAACTCCATCCCATAGACTCTGTCAGACTCCACTCCACAGCTACTGCTGTTCTTGGTGATCATCTAACAGTACTGTTACCTGCAATACCATGGTGCCTCCACTGCAACTGAAGCTTCATCCTCAAGGGACTCTCTTGAGAGACTCCAGCCCTGCCACACAATAGCAAGCCCCATGTGTTCACATGATGCCTTCACCCCTTCAAAACCATTAACACATCAGAAACTCTTACACATTTTTAAGTTTGGGTACCTAGTCTCCTCTGAATCACAATTTCAGTGTGCTGACACTGAAGAAAGCTCACAGAAAATTAGGTTTGGCTGACTGGCCAGAGAGCCTAGAGGATCTGCCTGTCTCTACTTCCTCAGCTCTGGGATTTTGAGCTGGACTTCTTATTTTGTTCTGGGGATCAAACAGGTACTCATGCTTGCAATGGCAAACACTTTAGCAACTGAGACATCTCCCTAGGCTCAGTACATCCCTGTCAATGTCTTTTACCTTATTGTGTATCCCTGTAAGCAAAATCTAGATTATCATTCATGAAGTCCAAAATGAATGAAGCCCAAGCTTCTACATTTCTTACAAACCCTCAGGTGATACTGGTGAAGCATGTACCTTCATCTCCCTATAGGCTTTTATTGTACTGTTTCTCTTAGCTGCATCCAAGATTTCTGGTCTATTGGTCATATAAATTCCCTTGGTCCTATGACTTTCCAGAAATGGGGCCACCTTTTGACATGTGTGATAGTTTGCAAGATGAGATATGTGGCTTACCCACCTGGCTACAGGGACCACAGCAGAAGGTAAAACCAAATCTTCTAAGGAAAAGTAGTCCCCCAAATTCTGATCTAGAACTGGATTCTTACATCCACCTCTAAAACTCTTGCTTATGGTGGGCCAGCATGCCTAGATCCTTCTCTGCCTTGAAGTATTATGATAACAATCAGTAAGTCCTACTTCCATATGAAGTAACTGTTCTGATAGGGAACGCAACCCTGGAAGTAGACAGAAAAATTTTGGCTTCCAAACTTGAAAATTTTCTCTTCCTGTCTTGTTTGTTTATTTGTTTGTTTGTTTTGCTGTTGTTGTTTTGTTTTGTTGAGACAGTGTCTCATTTATCTAAAGCTGGTCTTGAACTCACTATAGAGCTGATGATAATCTTGAATGCCTGCCTCTACCCTTTGAGTGCTAGGGTTATAGGCATCCACCATCACATAAGGTTTGCATGGCATTATGGACCAAACCCCGAGCTTCGTGCATGCCAAGCAAGCATGAGCACTCTATCAACTGAGCCACATCCCCGCCCCTAATCTACCTCTAGATAGATGCTCTATGATTTAATGGATGGAACTAGGCAGGTTAGGGATCAGACAATCTGAAAGCATTGTATTAGTTTCTTATTGTTGCTATAACAAGCTAATCTCAATTTACTGAGCAAAAGGAAATATAGCAGTGACAATGACAAAAAAGTTCCTTACAAACCTTTAGACATTTATTGATGTAATCGAAGAAATAAAATATCGGATGATGCCCACTAGACCTCATAAATTCACGGACATCTGCTTATTTCTGAGCTCCCCACCTCCACTCAGGTAAAAAGAGCTAATTACTTGAAGGAATCCAGGCAATCATCTTGGATAGTATAAATGTAGCTCATCCCTAACCTTTCAAACTCATTTCTTCATACAGGCCAAAAGCAGTGCTGCTCATAGGAATAAATTATAGCTGTGATTCATAAATCAGTGAGTCAAGGTTTATTATTTCCAGGTTGCTAGTCATTTACCACACTAATCATGGCTCAGAGTCAAAGTCAGAGATGCAGAGTCAAGGTCCAACCCAAGTCGATGTACTGAGTCAAAGAGTTTTTTATTCATGTGGGAATCTGTGGGAACCTGTCAGTGACTTTAGGGTGCTACAAACAGCTGATTGGGGAATACAGAATACCAAGTCCCCAGAGAGTTTTTGACCTTAGAACTTAGTAAATGTGGATCAAAACCCTACGTTTTCAGAGCTCGGAAGAGGCTGAATCAGAATCTGGATGGTCTAAATAGTGATGTCCATTAAGACTTGATGAGGTATCTGAAATTCCCGGGAAGTCTCCTGGATGTGAGTGAAATGCCCTGTACCCCATTCCAAGGTTTTCCTCTACAAAGATGTGTGAGGCTGAAACAGATTGCTAGCCGTTGACTAAGACAGATAGCAGTAGCACTGGGAGGAGAACACACAATTTGTTTCTTCTTTACAGAGACAACCATGGCTTGGACAATGCAATAAGGTAGGATGAGGGATGCTTTGCCTCCAAGTTCATATTTTACAGTTTGA
Source organism: Hylomyscus alleni (assembly GCA_019843855.1). Lineage (NCBI taxonomy): Eukaryota > Metazoa > Chordata > Mammalia > Rodentia > Muridae > Hylomyscus > Hylomyscus alleni. The sequence goes on from JADRCC010578536.1 coordinate 11,052, forward strand.
AAAAGACTCTCGACCCTGGGCTCAGCAGCAGGGTATCCCTTAGAGAGAACACAGAAGCGGCTGCTTTCAGCACCTCCAAGTACATCTTGGTATCACAGACCAGACCCAGAGCAGCCAGCCATCACCCTTTGGGAGCTCCCTAGCTGAATCTAAAGACAAGATCTAGCTAAGGTATATACAGCGTGTACACAATATGTATCCATGAACACTTGGAACAAGGGCAGTGTATCCTGTGTGAAGGCCTTGGAGCACTCGGGCACTCAGCCCGTGTTCCTCTTTCCATAGACACAAATGCAGCCTTCCCATCCTGTTTGACAGGGAAAGCAGAAACCAGCTACCGAATCACATGGGAGGTCTCCAGACCTCTCGAGCCTCCCTTAAGACTTTCCTGAGACTGAGCCGGTGAGTTCAATGCCATCCCAACTGAACAATATTTTCCTTGTTTCCAACTCACTTAGTATGTGAGGGTCCATACAGACTCTGCCACTCACCTTCCTCAGACCGGGACACTCTGTCCTCAGCTGATCTGCCCAATTACTCCTGGCCCCGTGTCCTAGAGATGCTTCCAGTAGAGGGCTCTATGTCTTGTTCTGCATCAGGCAGGAGGAGCCAAAAGCAGGCTACAGTAACCAACAACCCTACACCTCAGTGGGTGAGAAAGGTAAATCCATATTGCTTGCTCATTCTGCATCGATCAGCAGGGGACTCCACTTGGTCTTCCTCGGGGACCCACGCCAAAATTTCCTTCATCATCTCAAACACAGCTAAGTCACATAGTAAACAGGAGGAAAAACACCACCCTATAATGATTCTCTGAGACTTTGGTTCACATTATTTTATTATCAGTATTTTTCACAGTAGCTACCCCTTATTAAACATTTACTCTGGGTCAAATTTTACAAACATCAGCCCCTTTACTCTCTGCCACACCAAGCTCATGATGAATTGATTCATCTCGTTTGCTAGTGATCATGCCACAGCAAGATTAAGTAATTTATTATACATCTAGCAAATGGCTTAATTCCTGGTCCAGTTACTACCAAATCCTTGCTTTTAACTAATTTGCTTTCCCCACTGGAGAAGTGTGTCTAATTAACCGAGCTTATTTATATAAGAAACCTTAGAAAACTGTAACAGTTACAGTTGTATTTTAAAATAATATTGTCTTATTGAAAGAAAATTTTAATTAAAAATTAAAATACAGCAAACACGATAAGAATTAGTGGAAGCCTTGCATTCCTTGATACAGTTATATTTAGATGCTAGTAAAATTCTAGCATGTTGTCCTATTTGAAAGAACTTTATTTGTTCAGTAATCATCTCTTTTTCTTTTTTTCCCAAACATCTCTTGACATGGTTCCAGACGCCATCGACAGATTTTCTGCTATCCAGAAGAGACCAGTGAATGGCCCCTAGCTTTGCCTTTGCCACCCTTGATTTCGTGCTCAGAACCAACAGAATGCACATTTGTAATGCTTAATGGCTTGCTTGATTCAGTTATCACTTGTCAAAATAACCTCGTTAGCAGAATAGTTGGATGTTTCACGTGGATATTGGAAGCAAATACTTACAATTTGAGCTATCCTGAAAACTGTAGGCTCTCTAGTAATTACAGATTATAGGCTTCCTCAAATCATCCCTACAGTGTGTGGGTGGGGCGGGGGACTGGAGATGGTGCTTGGTAGCAGAGCATTTGCCTATCATACTGAGGCACTGGGTTTGAGTGAAGCAAAAGTAGAATTCCTTCAAACATCTTTCTTTCTCTATCTCTTTCTGTCTCTCTCTATGTGTCTCTGTGTCTCTCTCTGTCATCTCTCTCTGTGTCTCTGTCTCTCTCTGTCTCTGTCTCTGTGTCTCTCTCTGTGTGTCTCTGTCTCTCTCTGTGTCTCTGTGCCTCTGTGTCTCTGTCTCTCTCTATGTGTCTCTCTCTGTGTGTCTCTCTCTGTGTCTCTGTGCCTCTGTGTCTCTGTCTCTCTCTGTGTGTCTCTCTCTGTGTGTCTCTCTCTGTGTCTCTGTGTCTCTGTCTCTGTCTCTGTCTCTCTCTGTCTCTCTCTGTCTCTCTCTCTCTGTCTCTGTCTCTGTCTCTCTCTGTCTCTCTGTCTCTCTCTCGCTCTCTCTGTCTCTCTCTCTCTCTGTCTCTCTCTCTCTCTCTCTCTCTCTCTCTCTCTCTCTCTCTCTCTCTCAAAGGCCCAGATTTCCTTTGCAGCTGGACTCTTGTCCTAGTGTTTGGGCAAACCAGAAGCAATGGTTGTTGCAAACACCTAAAATCTGGCAGCCTTCTATCTTTCTACTCAGTGTCCTTTCCATAAGAAATCAGGTTCTACCTGGAATGGGTCTTCATCCATTTACCCACAAAGGGCATCAGCTTCACTTTCGGCAAGAGCTTGCTAAGAGGCCGTCCGTTCTGGGAGCTGGAAGGAGCCAGGCTCTCAGCAGCAGCTGAAGGATCTTTCATCTTTGCCTTTGCTTCGTAGGAGCAGTGAGGAAATGCACCCCATGTTATTTCTCTAGGGACACAGCAAGATAGTGCAATTCTGTTTTTAAAAATCCACGAAGGTCATGGCTCAGAAGTCAGCTCTTGAATCAAAAGCTTGGAGGAGGAACTCTGATGTTTTGACTTTGCAACAAATTTGTTCCCATTTTCTTAAATTAATCCATTCTTTCCTGAGTCAGTCTTTCAAAAAGCCCTCGGGGTAAAAGCCTTATTACCTGTAGGCAAAAATGCATCAATGTTGGAAGCCAACTTCAACTGTCAAGAGGCTAAGTATTAAGGGGGTTGTTGGGTAGAAATGTTGGTGGCATTCAGTGATTGGCTCTGAGGGCATACCACCCTTAAAAATAGGCCATTCTATTCCCTAGAAACCAAGCTTCCCAGAAAGCTTCGTAGTTACCCCTGGGTAGCAGGATGTTTCTCAACGCTATTCAAAGAAAAGTCAAAATCAGTTCTGCAATGGACTGAAGGAGTGATCAGGCCTCTGCACTGGAGGACAACTCCACAGGATCATTTGTTTCAAGATCCATACAAGTAGCATGACAGACTAGCCCAAGACGTGAGCCAGGTGGAAGGATGGATGCTTTGACTCACTACTGACTTGGTAAATAACCATAGTCTACTTAAAGAAGTAAGTTGCTTTAAAAGTTAATGAATACATAAGATTCAAATATTATCAGGAATAAAAATACTATGTGGTTGTGTAATAGGCATCAAAAGTATTTTTAAATTGAAAATACAAAGAAACTCATCTTCACCATTTAGACTTCTGTGGAATGGAAGTCACCAGATTCTGCTCCTGGCTCTTCTTGCTTTTGTCTAGCATCCAACTTTTCCTAGAATGATGATGTCAACATTTTACCTGTCAATATAAAACCCCCATTGCTTGGGCCTTTCTTATCTGGAAACTTCTTTCACATGTTATTCTAGAATGGCTTTAAAATAGACAACTCATCTCTGAAGAAACCATCAGACAGATTTGATGGTTAAGCTGAATTGTCCTGCCCATCCTTTCAGTGGAATCTAGAAGCTCTGGAACATGCACTTGCTGGTTTCCCTTGCAAGAGGGCTCTGACTGCCAATTACACAGACAACAGTGGCATAGTCCACGGTTTGCACTTCCCCTGTCACAGGTAGCCGCAACTCTGTGACATGCTTCTTGGTTCCCCAGGATTGTCTCCCCAGGTCTGGTGGCTGCACACACATCAGGAGTGGCTCTTCCTGTGACCAGTGTTCAAAACTTAATTGAGGTCTGCTTCTTTGGCAGAGCCTACAATGAAATGAACCCCTGTCAACTAGATCACGGGTGGTTCATTCCATATGCTGACCTTGACCAACTCTACATTCACTCTACCTCACTTTCCACCAAAGAAAGAAATGTTCCATTGTTTAATGACCCTAAGTTAAACAGATGCAATTGCAATGAAACAGGTATTCACAACACTATAGTTAAAAAAAAAAAATAAGTGCAAACTCATTGGGAACCAATTGGGCAGTAAGGATCAAGAATTCTGTAAAGTTTATTTCATTTTTTGAATCCTAATTTTAAAGTATAAAAAATGGCGTGATGGACTATGGTGTCGCTGATGAATTGTTTATAATGGCTAAAGTATAGAAATAAGACGAAAGTATAGTTTTAAATTATCAAATAGTTTTTGTAACCAATGTGATAGGACCAGAGTAGCACTGGAATGTATCTGTATGGTTCTATTAAGTATTAAAAATCAAAATGGTAATTTTATATCAAATAAGCTTGTAAATGTGTGTCACAAACTGTGAATTATCAAATGCAGACCTTTTCAGGGTAAATTCTGGATAGACGTTTTGCTCACTTCTTTCCTTTTCTAACTTATTCTTCTAATTTCCTTAAGTAAAATTATATTTTAAAAACAGATAAGCCCAACTTTCTTATAAATAAAAAAAAGTGATCTCTAAATTACATTCATAAAAATGCTTGTGGTTAAATTTCCACCACTCAAATTTGTCACTTCCCCCCTGCCCTGTTATTTAATATTTATGAAGCAGGCCCTTTAGTGTCCCAGGACTCTGGTGCCTTCCCTTGATTTTTACGATCTTACTGGAAAACGGCAAGGTGTATAGCAGGTATTTGTGCATGATGTCGGCATACACATCATACATCATTTTGAATTGCCAGACAGCAAAGGAAGAACACCATAAACACTCATTTTTACTCCTAGATGGCTTAGTAATTTGCTAAATTTCCTTGTAATTGCATCTAATTATTCATTACATTAGAGTACAAGGTGGTGGCTATAAATTTTCAATGAAAACAAAATTTAAATACAATGCATCCAAAGTGTCTCCGCAGACTCAAGTGGCAACCTGTTTTCCATATTAGGGAAACCCGACAGATGCCAACAGACACATGCTGCTTCTTAATGTGAAGGAAGTGAGGGAGCCAAGGAAGCCTCGCTATGGGCTTGCTACTCACTTCCTAGGAAAACTGCAGAGAAAGCTTGCCAGTTTCTCTCATGGACAAAAGCATGTTGGGACCAGACCTCCCCTGCAGTGGGGCGTTTTAAGTCCTCCTTAGCATCCTGCCTTGTGAGGCATCAGTATCTCCTGGTGATCTAGAACCAGCCTTGCTATTGCTGCACCCAACAGCCATTCCTTATCTTGCTGACCTTTACTGAACACATGCCTGTCATAAAGGCAACGTGGAAAACAAAGATGATCTCCTTTAGGAGCACAGGGGAAGTGATATACGTGCAAGACACCATAGCGCAAGGTCTGTCTTAGCCTTGGGACATAATGGCCCAATCATGATGCATTCTTAGTTCTGGGATCAGATGTCTATCTAAGCAGAAAAATCCATCAAGATTCATGGAGGGGTGGCCAGAGAACTGGACCTCAAAATGCCCTTCACAGTTGAACAGTGCACACAGCCACTGTGGACAGTGGTGTGGCAGATCCCCAGGAAGCTAGACACAGAATTACCATATGATCCAACAAGCCCACTCTGGGTATATGCTCCCAAAAAGTAAGCCATATCCAAATGGATACGCTTCTCCATCCAAGTCCAAAGCAACACTATTCACAACTGTCTAAGGTAAAACAGTCTAATGAAGTGACTGGATTTCTTATAACGTGGGAGATAAGCTTCTCGGCCTGCTTGTGAAGGATTATCTTAATCATGTTCACTGAGCTGAAAAAGAAGAGTCTAAAACTGAGTGGCACTATTCTTTGGGTCTTGAGCGCACAAAAAGAATGGAGCCCGGTGAGCATGAAAGCATGCATTGCTCTCTGCTTCCTGTCTGTAGAAATAAGGAGAGCAGCCGCCTCAAGTTCCTGCCCTGCTGTGACAGGCTAACACCGGTGAGCTGTAAGCAGAAATACGCCTCTCTCCCTTAAGTTGCTTTTGTCAGAATCTTATATTTTTTGACAGCAACAAAAAAGGAATTGATACCACCAACCATAGTATAATCTATAGTTTCATATAGTAAAATCCATAGATACGTAAAGTAGGACAGTGAATAACAGGAGTTGGGAAGGACTTTGTTGGGAAGTTAGACTCTACAGGCAACCCCGAGTAAAGAGTTTTAGTTAGGAAAGATGAAAACCTAGAAAGGGATGGTAGTGATAGCTATACAGTATAAATAGACTTAATGACAACTGGCCATACACGTAAATAATCAATTTTATATTGTACATACATATAGAAAAAAATCATTTAAAATTTGACAATGCACACAGGGGGTGGGGGGAGGCACTTAAAGCAAGAAATAGCTCTAGCCAGAGTCTCAAAGCAGGAACCTGGGGATCTGTCGAGGAACTGGGGAGGAAATCGCTTTGGCTGAATGAAAGTGATCCATGAAGTTAATACTAATAATATCAATAGACAGGAACATAACCTCAAAGTGATGGAAAGGAGAGAGAAACTGGTCAGGCAGTTTAGGGACCTTGTTTCTTGTCCAGAAATCAGAAATGTCACTGGGCTTGCCCTGGCCAAAGACCAGAACTGCCAGAAGAAATCAGAAAGGTCACTGGGCTTGCCCTGGCCAAAGACCAGAACTGCCAGAAGAGGTCTCTGTTTTCTATTGGTTTTCTTTCCCTTCTGCTGAGCTTCCTGGGAGCTGAACCTGAAGACAATAATAAACCCAAGAGGCTCCTGGATATTTCATGGGGTTTGGCACTCTAGGCTGGCCAGCTCACCTCCCCAGGCCTCAGTCCAGTTTTGGCTACAAGTCCTGTAATATGTCCCTTACCTAGCAGCTTGTTAATGCCCCATTTTCTAGGACCTGATCCTGCCTCTCATAAGTTTTGCTTTTTAATACCTGTACTCTTATAATAGACTTCTGTCTGAAACTCACCCTTCTGCGGTCTGTGAATTTAGTTCTTTAAATTCACGAGACAAGAGCACAACATTACTGCCTCCTTTTGTGTGGCCCGGAGCTTCCAACATCCTAACTCCTGAGATAAAGTCCACCTGAGGGCAGGAAGCTTCTGATAGTTCTCATAGGCAGTCCCCTTCCCCACAGCCCATTTCAAAAGAGTGTTTGTTCTGTACCAGGCCCTACACTATCTCTTTCTTATTGTATCACTTGTTGTCTTCCAAATAATCCCCAAAGTAGACACTTGTAATTAACCTATCTTGGGGAAACTGAACAGACATCTATTCACCCAGATAGGCAAGCACTGACAGACCAAAGTACAACTTCACAAAGACCAAGTTGACAAGCTAATGAGTTCAGTGTGAAGGATTATGTACAAGAATGCTAGTGGCCCCAAACAACCTCTCCAGCGCACAACCACCATCCACCATTATGAATGATGCCACTCAGAAGCTAATCACAAAGCCCTGCTTTCATTTAAATGTTCATTTTTCATATACTCTAGCGTCTCCCCAATATGGACTCCCAGGTAAGGATCCTATGACCTTTCTCCACCAAGAAATGCCGGAGGCTTCACTACCATTACCATAGAACTGGCTGCGGCGGTATCGTTCTGTTATTAGTGGCCATAGCTTCCTGGCCAAAGTATCTTCCACTCAAAGAGGGTATCATGTTATGACTGAAGGGAAAATGCCATAGAATGTTTGTATTGTCTCAAAGTTAGAATCAGAGCTCATAGAAGGCAAATGGAGGAAATTTGGAGTTTTAATATCACATCAAGAAAGTGGTCATAGAATATATGCAGGAGGAAGATTGTGTTCCTGGAACTAAAGCCTGCATGTTTTTCAAGGACATGAAACCCCAGGATTCTCTCTTTCCTCTTGCCCTAGATGTGTCAGAGTCTGAACCTCACTGTGTCAATCTGTCTTAATGGCCATACTTCACAATTAGTCTCTACTAGAAGTTTAGAGTTTGAATACCACATCAAGAGAGTGGTAATAGAATATTTACAGGAGGCAGAATGGGATTCAACAGAATGGCATTAAGATAATTATATCTTGAAAATGTTAATCTGACAGCAGAGTGTAGAAAGGTTGAGAGGCAGGAGGCTAGAGAGAATCTCGGGGTTTTCACAAGGAATAGGTAATGATGGCCTGACTGCAGAGGCTTAGATAGAGAAGGAGAGCAGACAGAGGCACGAGGTAGCTTTCACAGCTCTGGAACAGGCTAAAGAAGAACACAGTCCAGTCAAGATAAACCACGGAGTTTGTTACTAGAAATCTAATGCAAGTGATGCAAGTGTTAGAAAGAGGAAACCAAGGTAGAAAAAAACAGGTACCTGAAAGAAGACCATACACCTCATGGACATCTAAGGTTGGAAGTGCTACCGAATCTGCCTGGTGGAGCCATTCCTCAGACGGTTGGAAACAGAGGTGTCAAGTTGAGAAAATTCAAGGACACAACTGTAAAAACCATGGTTGTATTCCTGGACTAAAACCTACATGATTTATGGGAATAAGAAAGCCCAGGATTCACTCTTGCCTCTTGTTTGTTCATCCTT
>JADRCC010578537.1:0-26138 GCA_019843855.1 Hylomyscus alleni
GAATTCTACCAAATATTTAAATCATGGCGACGTGTGGCCAACCTTTCCTGGATTGGCAGAAGTCACAGAGGGCTGGAGTAGGGTTCATGGTTTTCTTCCATCTTCCTTCAGGGATGTATGCACAGTCTCACTCCCTCCTCATCACTGGGGTGTCAAACCTGTCAGTGAGAAACGTTAACCCATCCAGGACAACTCCAACTCCAACTCCAAAAGACACTTAGGTTAATTTGAGAAACCCGAGAGCCATCTTAAAAACCGAGACCCATCTTAAGAAGTTCAGGAAGCTAGAAAGGGCTAGTGCTATGATTAACAGTTCATTTTAGTTTTCATTAGAAAAAGGCGGGGGGGGGCACCTTGTAAGAATTTAAGATACAGCCTTATCTTTCTCCTATAATTATCTCTACGGGATACTTTGTACAGATAGCAGTGGTTCACGCTGAGTGTGAATGCTCTGATAGGCATTTCTAACAACTCATTGAGGTCACCAAAGGAGCTGATTTCATGTCACGGAGAATGATACTGATCCCCTTGGAGAGCGGGCGCCTTTCAGGTTCCAGTCCGCAAGGGGCGCTGTGAGAGTCAGTCCAGTTCTTCCTGGATCCTCACCATGTCCCTACCATGGGCACTAAAGCAGTCTCAGGAGCTGTGGAGGGATTTTCACAAACATGAAGACCCCCAAGGAGCTGAATTGAGACTCTTGTGCAGAGCCCTACAGGCGTCCGAGTCCAAGATGGGTTTGGAGGGACAGTGGCTAGGTCTACGTGATTGTCACGTCTCCATTCATGGCAGTTGGCTGGCAAAGCTTTAGGCGGCCATGTCTGAGCAGTAGTTGATTCTTAGAGAATCTCAAGAAGATATCAATGACTGATTGACTTTTCCTTTAACCAGAGACAGAGAAACTGTGCTAGCCCTCTTTCAAGGGAGACATTGCTCCGAATGGAGCTCCGAATCCCAGGGTACAACACAGAACCGTTACACCTCATGTGCAAATTGCTCTTCGAGTCAACCAGAGAATTGTCTCCCTTCCAGTTCTCCAGACAGTGTCTCCAGATCCACTCAGGACAGTGACGTCTTTAGACTGCAGACCACACCAGGCCGGCATCAGCATCAGTGATGCTTGGCCTCCTCCCTCTTCTCTCGTTTCTCTCTTCCTCTACTGGTAACTACAGTCAGACCTTAGAATGTGTCAGAGCATAAAAATCCCATTCAAATCCCTCCAGGGCTATCTCAGAGTAAACTTCTCCCTTTCATGTGCACTACCCGTGATGGTGGTACCCTTGGTCTTTAATGCACTAGGAGAGCTCGCACCTTAGGGCCTTGGCCTTCGCAGTGACCCCTCCTCCTTAGGATGCTCTCCCTCCAGGTGCCTGTGTGCTCTACCGCAACAACTATCATTCGGAACCAGATGAGTGAGTTCTGTTTTTTTTACCAGACCCTGATTCTGGAATGTAGTTTTGAACTTTGGCTTGAACTTGAGCAGTTGGGCTCATCCAACTTTACGGACTTTCTCAGGAGTGCTTTGAGGTAATTCAAGGCCACGTGAACTGATTTTCCCTTCCAGACCATCACAGAGGACAGAGAAGGGAATTCAGACTCGTCAGGAACCTTCTGGGTACTGACTGAGACAGTGAACAAGGTGGCCAGGACACCACACAGAGTTCTCACCCCCAGGGCTTAGAGGCTATTCAAGGTGTCCGTCAGTAAGCAGGTGGCCATGTAAAGAATACTAAAATGAAACGTGGTATGTATAGTCATGATGACTAGTCTACGATGTTTTCCAGGGACCTTTGTGAGTGCTTCAGTAGAAGTAAAGGGTGGCTGCAGCCTTATCCTCAGTCCACGACTGATACTTACAAGTAGGGGCTAGTTGGAACAGGCCTGTGGCCCTTGTCAAAGCAAGTGAAGAGAAGTTTCACTAATAGAAGAAATGGAGAAGGGTCAACTGTCTTCTGTGCCAGGAGTCAGGGTGTTTTTTTTTGAATTGTTCCAACTTGCTGAAATCTAAACTTCCCTTAATTTGGGGCAGATAAGAATAATTTTGGGCAGATAAAACTAATTGTGGGCAGATAAGGACTTCTGGGAAGTTGCCATTCCCCAGGGCTTGGCAATGGTGCTTCTATGAAATGATTACCTCAGATTCTTCTTTCAATCTAGTTTGAATTATTAAAGTGAGAGTGTGTGGGTGCATACACTAACACATACACACTCACAGAACTGTCAGGTTTCATAATAGATGAACATCTTCTGGAAGTATTGAAATTCCCAGAGGAAGCTTCAGTGTCACTCGAGAAACTACCCAGAGGCCCAGGCTTTGGCAGACACAACGCTTCACCATTTCTGGCTTTGTTAGCTTCCATGGTTACACATGTTGGAAACTGCACGGAGCATGGGATTGTGTGTCACAGAGAGGAATCAAAGAGAAAACTTTCGTGTGTTAGGTGAATGACTTGTCGGGAAAGCTGGAGTGCTCTCCTGGGAGGACTTCCTGGAGTGCTCTCTGGGAGGATTTACTTCACACACAGAGAGAACTTGACCAGGTTCACTTCTGGTTGAGTGAGAGGCTGCAGTGAGAACTACTAAATGGAGAAATCTCAGCTCCTTGAGGCTGCACCTCATCCTTCATTCTGCCTCAGCCACCAGAGGGAGATACAGGTGACTGGACAGAGTGACATGTAGATAACATGCGCCATTTGGATAGCATAGCAGAGCCCTCTTCTCTGGACTGAAGGGCCTTGTTGATAGTGGCAGTCATGAACATGGCTGAGGGCTGCCTCCTTCTGAGGTGTCCTCACTGCTGGGCATCAAATACAGGACTTCTTTGTCTGGCCTGGACTGTGTGTGACCTATGCTAGGCAGAGAGGGAGCCCTTCTTTAGTCTGGGACTCTGGAAGTCCTAGACCCACAAGGTCCACTGGCCTGAGGCCCAGCCAAGAGGGCAAAAGGTGAGGAAGAGGATGAGTGAGTGGGGCCTCCACACTACAGAGAAGGAACAATGACAGCATCAAGGTAGCAGGCAGGTTTCCAGACTCCAGAGAGGGCCACAGTAAGTGCCTACACAGCCCTGCATCCTCTCAGATGACATTTGCCACATCCAGATGACAGAGGAAGGATTCAAGAGACACAGGTGACCCTCCACTGGCTGATGGCTAGGTAGACGGCCTGAGGGTGGTTGGTCTGTGGGGCCATGGCCATTGGCCCTGGGACTCTCCAGACCAGAGGATCCAGAGAGGCTAACCGCAGCCTTCACTTCACCAATGCCACACTTGTTTGTGTTTGCATCCAAGGGAGTTCTACCATGTGGTGCGATGTGCCTGGCTCTAAGTGCACACCCCTCTGGCAGCGAAGGTGGCTGGGTATAGCAGCGAATGATATGCCTATGGATGGCACTGGCTCGTTTACTGTTGGAATTGCTACATCTTGACGGTAGCTGTCTTGGCTAGTTTTATGTCAGCTTGATAGAGGCTATAGTTATCTGAGAAGAGGGAGTCTCAATTGAGAAAATGCCTCTGTAAGATCTGACTGCAGGCAAGCCTATAAGGTATTTTCTTAATTAGTGATTGATGGGAAGGGCCCAGTCCATGAGTGGTGCTGGTGGTCCTCCGTTCTATAAGAAAGCAGACTGAGCAAGCCATGAGGAGCAAGCCAGCAAGCAGCATTCCTCTATGACCTCCGCATCAGCTCTGCCTCCAGGTTCCTGCCCTGTTGGAGTTCCTGTCCTGACTTCCTTTGATGATGAACAGCGATGTGAAAGCCTAAGCCAAATAAACCCTTTCCCCCCCAGGTTGCTTTGGCCATGGTGTTTCATTGCAGCAGTAGTAACTCTAAGACAGGGGCTTTCTGTTCATTTGCAAAGGCATTCAAGAAGCATCCAGGGACACAGGCTCCTTCCTCCTCACTTTATGGTCCTCTCAGGCCTTTTGATTGAGGACAACAGAGAGATAAGAGATAAGAGTGAAGTCCCCCAGGAGCGGTCACAGGCTTGAGAGGTCAGACGGAAACCACAGGTCTGCCAAGTGTAGTGCCAGGAGCAAGGCTGGAATTGCAGCATTTTCTGAGCTGTATTTAGGATACAGAAAAATTCTGTAATGTACAACAGGCCAGAGGACCCCTGTCTATTCTCAGAACTGGTCAATAATTTTAACACATGCTAGTCTAGACTTATGGCAGGGTATCACACAGACAGGGACTTTATGTTTCTTTTTATTTAAGGTTGTTATTGGCCTTTAGGGGCTGAAGCTCTGGATCTGGGGCCCTGCCTGGCCAGGCTGAGCCACCTATCCGCACCTGTACAACAAATAGAAGGATAGGAGCAGGGGAGGGAGGAGCCAATAGTATGAGACATTACGAAGATTAAGAGGTCCAATAACCCCAAAGTCCACTTTCAGAGACTGACATGACTTTTTTTTTCTCTAGACAAGGTTTCTCTGTGTAGCCCTGACTGTCCTGGAACTCACTCTGTAGACTGAGCTGGCCTCGAACTCAGAAATCCGTCTGCCTCTGCCTCCCAAGTGCTGGGATTAAAGGCGTGCGCCACCACTGACCTCCGAATGACTTTTAAGGTCAAGTTTGAAGCAAGTGGGGCAGGGATGAGAGGTCTGTGTAACTGAGCAGTCCCGGTCAGAGTGTGCTCTAGTTGATCACTGTTTCAGCCATGAGTCTACAAGATGCTTCAGAGAAGTCCTCCTTGCTTGAGGGGAGCAACCTGGTTCTCATTAGATGATCGCTTCTGCCTGGGAGTAGTCTCATGGTGGAGTGATGGTCTCTGCACAGTCTCTGCTGTTTCTGGAGTCTGAGGTGATTTCAGGGTTAGGGCAGTGACTAAAGATCTCTCGCTGCCTCTGGAGGTTTGGAGGGAGACTGTGAAAGTCGATGTTAAGATGCTTCAGTTTCTCTTATCTTTTTGCCTGGGCGTTGTAGGGGGATAAAAGGGGTTAGTGGCCACTAGGTTTTACATAGACTTCTTGAGTGGTTAGTGTTCCCACATACTGGGGACGTTGGTAACCAACCCCCAGTAAAGAGTACAGATACAAAATGAAGGCAGAAGTCAGGCTAACATCTCCTTGTGGGCTGGAGTCCAGTCAATGCTTTTTCAGCAAACAGTTTTTAAGTGTCTGTTACAAAGTCTTAGCAGCATCAGGTACAATTTCTTACAGTGGTTTTGATAAGTGGATTTGAGCTTATCTTATTTTTGATGAATCCAAAAATAAACTTACGAAACCATCTTTTTAGGTTTCAGAAAAGACATTACACATGCACACACGCACACATATGGACACATAGTGTACACGTAAATGCACATACATATACATATGCATGCATACACATATGCACACACATGCACATACAATGCATGCACATGTATAACACAAGCACATGCGTAAACACATGTGCATTCATACACATCATACATGAACATGCATGCATACATGCACATACATCTATGCATACACATGTGTACACACATATGGACACACTGAAATCCAACATAAGTGAACATCTATCAGTTTTCCACAACACACGAGAAGCTCTCTGTACTCTTCTCAGGTTCCATCCCTTCCTTGCCTGGAGTCCTAATTTTTGAATATATTTCACTTGTAATTTTCCATGTGTCTTGCAATCTTCAATTATGCTGTTTAAAGCCTACAGTGGCTGGTTTTATTGAGGAGTGTATCGTGTAACTAGCTGTCATGAACAGTGGTTCTGGAATCAAATCAATTGTGCTGAAATATAAAGTGAAGCATTTGCTAGTTATGTGACCCTGAGTACATTGTTTGCCCTTTCTGAAGATCAGTTTGTTCAGCTCCAAATGGCATTGACCCTGCACTTCACCCCTACAGTGGCTCTGTGGATTTGGTGGAAGAGGAAATGGCAAGGGCTTTGTAATTTCTTTTAAAAATGTATTTATTTTATCGTTTTATTTTTATGTGTATGAATAGGTACCATGTGTATGCAGGTTCTGCAGAGGCCAGAAGGGGATACTGGCCTTTTGTGGGCTGTCATGTAGGTGCTGGGACCTGAACTCAGATCTTTTGCAAGAGCAGCAAGTCCCCTTTGACACATCTCTTAAGACCCTCCTTGTACATTTATTTTCTTCTGGTCCATAAGTGACTCTTTTATAACATCACTTCTCCTCGCTCCCATGCCCCCAGATGTCCCTACGATGCCTGGGACACGCACTGACCCTTCCCCATGAGCATTTCCTCCAGGCCTCCAGACCTTAAGGAAGCAGCTAGAAGGGAACCCACGCACTGAGCGAGAGATCTCCAGTATTTAATGTATCTACAGAGGAAAGACAAATGAGCGAGGCAGCAGACTGCAGATGACAATGCTAGATTGTTAATTAGCAAGTTTCTTGGCCTGAGCAGGAAGCCATTCATCATTTTCAGATGAGCAGAGATTGCAGAGCCACCCAGCTGTCCTTCCTCCCTCCTTCTGCACCAGTGTTGCAGCTGCGGTTGCCCCCTCTGAAGTTGTCCCTCCCGCGATGTCTTACTGAGGAAAGTGACCACGATTCTAGATAAGTGTAATCGTCCTGAACTCGGAAAGAGCTGGGGCCAAAGGTTCCCAGAACTGGAGATCCAAGCCAAAAACCCCAAAATACGTGCAAAGACCTCTGGAACGAGATGAGAAGATGGATGGGCTATTTACATGGACACGATGTTCCAAACAGTTCACTTCTGCTGCCAAAGTAACCCTCTTGAAATTCATGAGGAGCCTCTCTTGGGTTCCATACAAAGTCTTGGTGGAGGGGGCTTGTTTTATAGCAAGTGAGCACATGAAGGAAGAGCATGAGGCCCAGAAAGTGAAAGTTATTGCTCACATTAAAATATCTAGTAAGAAGCTGGAGTGGGCTCCAGCCAACGTCTGTCTGATTTCCAGGTTCAGGTCCCCCCTGTTGCACCATATTACGTCCCTCCCATGACAGGTCACCCTGAACACAAAAGCTGTGTCCTTGGAGGATCTTGGTCACTGATCTACTTTTACATCCACAGAGCCCACAGTGCCGGACAGCTGCCGTGTCTTTGATATGGCTGCCTCTAACCTCCAGCAGCCGATCATTTGTGATTGCATTGTGATCCTTTGGATTTTTGGATCCTTTGGGTTTCTCTTACGTGCTTCAGCAGTTCATAGATGGGGAAGAGATTGGGGTAACTCAAAGCCCTGGATCTGGGTCTGGATGATAGCTGAGTTGATCATCCCGTTAGCTCTCCTGCACCCTCACTACCAGCGGGGACTCTCCAACCCTGCCCCAGCTAGCTCACTCAATGCCATAGCCGGCAAGGGGACAGGGCCAGGTTTCCTGCTGTCATGCCATTGGGGCTGGCTTACTAGCACTCAGCCCACCTGGACCAGGTCTATTGTGCTGTCCAGGTAAGGTGTGGCTCCACTCTCCTACTGCTACAGAGGGCGAGGAGCAGGGCCAGCTCTCCCACTATCAAGACACCAGGGCCAACTCTCCTGACTGCCACAGGTGATGAGGTGGGGCATCTCTCCCTTGCCACCAAGCTGCAGACAAAGGGATCCAACGCTCATGTCCTTGGGACTGGCTCACCTGTGCACCCCTCTTCTGTCACGAGAGCCAGCTCTACTGTGTTACCCAGACATGGTACAGGGCCTGTTCTCCTGAGTGCTGCAGCCAAGAGCTACTTTATTAATATCTATTGAGAAGACATATTTAGATTGGGGAAACTAAGTCTAAGCATTTAGCTACAAGATTACCTACAAAAATACCCCCTTCATTTCTACTATAATGCTCCCAATAAATAACGCAAAAGAACACCAGGGTTATACTATTTTATTTATAAATTCTTAACTATGCATTTGTAAGAGAAATGGGCTACTGAAAAAGATAAGTCATTTTATCATTATCCACCCTAGAGATTCGAAGTAATTCCTTCATATCACCTGATAGCCAGTCAGTGATCAGAATTTCCTGCTTCTTTTCACAGTCAGTAACAGGAAATGAAAGAGTGCACATGTATTTGTCATACACATGGCCACAGCCGCCCCGTTTCGCCTTGTGATTCACTTGGAGAAACTCGATGAAGTGTCTTATGAAAATTTCCACGCACTGGGTTTGGTTGACTGTATTCCATGACACTGCCCTCTGTTCTGCATGAGTTGATAGCTGGCTTGATCGGCTTGGGTTTTACTTCACAGGAATGTTTACTATGTGTTTCTGGGCTCCTTCCACTGGCTACCACCAGGGCACTGGGAGCCTGGCATCTCTCCTTTTTGGATATATAGTTCCATAAGTGGGAATTTTCTTCTCAGTTTTCCATGTATTGGATTTGCTGGCTGTTTATGGTCATTGCACATCCGTGGTTTTGTGAGGGGTTCAGATAGTGATATTTTAACACAGCCATGCTTTCTGCATCTGTTAGTTGGACTTTTTCTACAGACAAGGACTTTCAGACATTCACCGATCAGTTCCCCCACAGAGAGCATGTGTAGAAAAGTTCACATAAATCATCTTTTCTTTTCCACTTACCAGCTTTGGGAATAGTGATTTGGTGTGACCAATGCAGGCAGTTTATCACTGTCATTTAGCCCATGGATTTTAACTTGTTTTACGTAGTTCAACTCACTGGTCTCTCTGATTCTTAAGTTGTCTTTTTATCAGCTAGAGGGAATCCTTCCAGCGTGGTCCCCTGATATTTTAGAGATTTCCCGGATTACTTGGTTAGCTTTCTTGTTTTCCTTTAGGATGAAATCTAGAGTTAAGCACATAGGACTTCTGATGAGAGATGAATCAGGCTCCCCTTCTCTACAACGGAGCCCTGAAAACATACTTAGAGAGAGAAGTGTGGGTGTTGGGGGTCATCATAACTGACATGATGCTTTCTGCTTCTGGTCATTTTTTTTTTTTTGGAAATCAAAGAAATCTGAATTGCTATTGACTAGTAAATATGTGGTTCTTTTTATTTGAAAAGAAAAGTGTGTTGTGGGTTCATGTTTATATTTCTAAGTAAAATGCAAGATTTCAAGGTTTTTTTTTTTTGATTTTATTTTATTTTTATAGTTTTTTTTGATCTTTATATTGCTTTACTTTAGTCTTACAGTAAAAGCTTTTGGTTTTTTAAGCATTTTGTGTGAGTACATAACATTAAAACAACACTAATCATACCATGAAACAAGACAACCAAAAGTTACTGAGAATGTCTTTGCATCCTTTATTCATAATTTCACTGGACCAGCATGTAATGAGTAGCCCCCATCCTATGGCTTAGGTTTCTTTAAAAATGATTCTCTTTTTTTTGTGGTCAAACACCACCCCAACAGGCTCCTCTATTTTGTTTTGATTTGTGAGAATTTTCCTCCAAGTTTGGTTTAATTTTATTTTCTAACTTCATGGCAAGATTCTGAAGCTAAACTGCCCAGCAAGTCCGACAGAGCACTCTACTCCTGCTCCTGATTCCTTCTTTATCTATTTTAAATTAAATGTTGTTTTCTTCATATTTTAAACAAAAGAAAGCAGGCTTCTGCATAGCACACTGCCTCTCTCCTTAGATAAAAGGCATCATATTGTACTTGCTACTAGGCACACTGCAGGTGTAACAACATGCAAAGACCCTTTTTAGCCTCTTTTAATGGTGCAGAATCCACGATTAAGGGATGCATCAGTTGGTTCAGTGTGGATGCCACTGAGGAACACTGGGAAGAGCATTTCATTTCTTTTTTTTTTTTTTCCAAATAAATAGCTTTGTGCCATGTCCTTTTGCTTTTTGGCTAAGAAACTAAATTTAGAAGTCACCAATACTGATTTTGTATTCATGGGGTGGGAACATAGCGATTCTCATGTTGTATACAAGTTTTTCTTGGTGCTTATCATATACCAAAAGTCTGTCCTAATTTTTGGGCAAAGGGTTGAATAAAGTCTTTAGTGAAACAGCATGATTATTGTCCTTGTGGAACTTCCAACCATGTGACTAATCTTGGAAATAAGTGTTAATCTTACATCCAATCAATGGACTGAAGTCGGGGACCCCTGTGGTTGGATTAGAGAAGAACTTGGTTTATAAGTGTGTGGCACAATACCCACCTTCAATTCAAACTTTAAAATAATAAACATTCCTTTAAAAAACATGTCCTGGGAGGATTGGAGAGGAGTGAGAGCCAGAGCACAAAGACAAGCGAGGAGTGGCTGCACAGAGAACTGGACATGGCTGGCTCCACCGTGGGTCATTGAGGCAGAGAGGAGAGTGTGTGCTGAGCCCTCTGGAGGGAAGATGGGTCATGATTATGGCATGGGCAGGATGAGAGTGAGAGGGAGGGGGGAGGGGAGAGGGAGGGGGAAAGAGAAAGAGAGTGGGGAAGAGAAACAGAGAGCTTGGGAGAGACAGAGGGGGAAGGGGAAGGGAGGGAAGGGGGAGAGAGAGAAACAGAAGGGAGGGTGGGAGAGGGAGGGGAGGGGGGAGAGGAGGAAGAAGGGGAGGATTGTTTAGAAAGAGTGCTTGGGCTTCATCATGGGTGGTTATTTCCTGAGGTAGATGACCTTAATCGAACAGAAGGGAAGATGCTCAGCCTGAAACAATTTAACTTGGGACATTTACAGGGAAGGCAGGTGAGGTGCAGGGCAACAGCTTGGAAATGTCTGTCTGGAATTCTAAAGGTGTCACTGGAGGTTGTGGGTGCTTGTAGGAGACAGTATCTCCCCAGGGAAAAGGTTCTGAGTGAGGAAAGGGACTTCAGAATATGTATACACATGCATTGACATGCTTGCACACACACACACACACACACACACACACACACACACGCACACGCACACGCACACGCGCACGCGCACGCGCACGCACACGCGCACGCGCACGCACACGCGCCCACACACTTACACATATTCTTGTTCATAAGAGCCCAGGGAGAATGAAATGCCGACTGAGAAAACAAGGTTATTTGTTTTAGCTCTAACAGCAGTGAAAACTGAAATTCCTCAATAATTTACATTTCCAACATCTTCCAACAAAAGATCCTAGTGATCTGTAGCTTAGCTCCTTCACGTGAAGAGCTAACAAACTGAGAAGCTTCCTGAGAAGACAACAAACTGGGGAGCTCCTGTTGCCCATCAGCCAGCAAATCCACCCTGTGCGGATCTGAGGCCGGGACAGGTATTGGTTCCCTCACAGAAGGACGAAACGTCAGCTTGGTTCTGCCCAGAGTTCACTCGTCATTTAGTTAAGATGCAGTCCACAGGTGACGATGTCCTTGAAGCCAATTCCACGAGCTAAGTACAACTCAGATAGAAAAGTTAGATTTCAAACACAGGGAAAAGGGAAAGGCAACTTAAAACCATTAGCGAAGAAGCCTTCTCCACGGCCAGAGATCGTCTCTCCTCTCACAGCTGGGTGGACCTTTCTCCTAATTTTGTCACAGCCATCTGGGAGACGACTTGTGAATCACACGGGTCTGGACACTGCTACTGCAGCCGGCAGATGTAGCAGGAAGTTGCCACTATGAATGCCTTGCCACATTTTCCCTCTCTATAAGCACACAGTAGGGCTGTACCTCTCCGTCCATTTGTGGAGGGTAGAGGCATGAGATTATTTCTGGGGAATGGAATATGAACGGAAGGGCTGATGCTCCTCCAACTCTCAGTTTTGAACTGACAGCATCGGCATCTTCCCCGTGCTCCTGCCTTCTTGCCTAGTGACCAGAATCTTGGAAGTAGCAGCTGCCGGAAGTCAGGGTTCTCTGTAAGGAGCAGAGTGTTTTGAACTTAAAATGGATGTGGAACAGACTAAGACATGAATCTGTGTTGTTTTAAGCCACAGAGATCTGGGGACTATCATATTTAAGACCTTTCTGACCAATACTGTGGGCATTCTACTGTCTGCTCTTGTTAGGGCTGGATGAGCAGTTGATGTACTCAGTTTTCCAAGGCCAAGTAGATAGCTCCATGTTCCCTCACTCCAGATTTTTACCCCCAGGAGAATTTCACGCTAAAAAGAAGAAGCTTTTGGGGGAATATCTTGGCTCATTTTGATGTTTTAGTATCCTTTCTTTTTGCTAGTGATATGAAGACCAATAAGGGTCTTCCTATTGGAGTGCTCCAAGGGTGATGGAATGCACAAGCAGTCGAAAGCAAACAAGTAAATGACACATTGGTCAATAAACAGTAAACAAACAAAAGCCAGGAAGGGAAGGGGCGGAGGGTAATCAGAGCTCATGGAAAAATGACTGTGAATTTCCTTTGCACTCATAATCCTGTTTCCTGCTGCTTTCCGATTTTCCCCCCATAAAATACATGGAAGAACAATATCCTGCTTGTGAAGGTTAATATCGATTATAAACTTGAT
Organism: Hylomyscus alleni; assembly: GCA_019843855.1. Classification (NCBI taxonomy): domain Eukaryota; kingdom Metazoa; phylum Chordata; class Mammalia; order Rodentia; family Muridae; genus Hylomyscus; species Hylomyscus alleni. The sequence continues at coordinate 12,297 of JADRCC010578537.1, forward strand.
GAGATCTAGAATTATTTAAGAAGCAAATTTTAGGCACATCAGTGGAGACATTTCTAGATTGTACTAGCTGAGGGAGGATGACTCAATCTTGATGTGATTCGCACCTTCCTTGGATTCCTGGATTGGGTAAAGAAGAGAGAGCAAATGACATCAGCATTATTTTTACCCTGCTTCCCAACTGTGGGGTGTCATGACCAGCTTCCTCATACAGAGCTGTCTCTGATACGATAGACTGTGTGCCCTCAAACTGTGAGCCAAACAGACTCTTCTGGAGTTATTTTTGTCAGTGGAGTCGCTGGTAAGATAAACCTGGCCATGTGGTTTATCTTTAGAGCTGGTTTGTGGGAGGGATGTGGAAGAGTATGGAGCTTCAGGCTAGAAAGAACTTAGAGCAGAGCCTAATAGGCTGCTTTAATGATAGTTTGGAAAATTTAAATCCCAAGAGAGATGTGGGCAGTCGAGACCCAGCTCATGAACTTTCAGAGAAGAACAAGGATTCGATTTAGAACTTGGATGGGGCCACTTGAGTTATACTTTGGCAAAGAATTTGGTTGTATTCTGTGCATATCCTGAGAATTTGATTGGGGTCAAATTGAAAAATAATAATTTGGTTGATGGAAGAAATATCAAAACAGGATAGAATTTAGGTTGTGGCATGGTCATTGCTCTCTGCTCTTACCCAGGTCTATAGTGAGAAGGAGCAACAAGTGGAGCAGGGTTGTATTCCTGCAAGGAGGCACTTGGAGGCCATTGTATGATGCTTTGAAGGTAAAGTGTTAGTTGCAATGAAAATCCTGGGATGTTGAAGATGCCAGGGCCATAGATACCCACCAAGGAAAGCTGAAGACACATAGTGGAGCTGGCCCAAGAGAGGGGCTAGGTGTGTAGGTGGCAGAATTGGTGAGGCAGTGCTACACAAAACCTTTCGGATCCCAGGTGGTGTCATCATGAGTCTTCCTTGCTGGCCATGGAGCTGCAGGACTTAGCATTTGCTGTGTTTGCTTGGTTTCCATCATTCCTCGCTCTTCATCTATTTATGCCTTTTGTAATGGGACTTTTATGTGCAATTGTATACTGGAAATAAATAATTTGTCTTTAGATTTTTTTCTAGAGGTTCATAGAGTTAAGAGACCGCCTCAGTGAGTCTGAAGAGACTCTGCACTCACCTAGTTGAACAGTGTTGGGACTCTTAAAGACAGCTGGGACTTTCGAAGTTGGACTGGATACATTTTACATTATGAGATGGCCATGAGCCTGTGGGGATAAAAGGTAGAAGGATATGGCTTAAAAGTGACGTAATTGCATAGCATACTGACAAGGAATGGACTTGTGGTTAGTATTGATTATCAACCTCATGGGATTTGGAGTTTTAAGAGACAAGCCTCCTGGCTTGGCTATGAAGGCATTTCTAGAGTGGTTTACTGACACGACAAGACTCATCCTAAATGTGGGGGTGAAATTACATGGGTAGGGTCCCAGACAGAATAAAAGGAAAAAGTCAGTGGAGCACCATCACTTTCTCTGTTTTCTGGCCTTAGACATAGTGTGGCCAGTTACTCCAAGCTCCTGATACTCTGTTATGGTGGTTTGACTAGGACTCTTGTGTTTGAATGCTTGACCCACGGGGAATGGCAATATTAGAAGATGTGACCTTGTTAGAGGAAGCATGTCAGTATAGGGGCTGGCTTCGAGCTCTCCTATGCTCAAGCCACACCCAGTGACATTCCCTTTCTGCTGCCTGCGGATCAAGATGTAGAACTCTTGGCTTCTTCAGTACCATGTCTGCCTGCATGCTGCCATGCTTCCCACCATGACGACAATGGACTAAACCTCTGAAACTCAGCCAGCTCCCAACTAAATGTTTTCCTTTGTAAGAATTGCCGTGGTCATGGTGCCTTTTCACAGAAATAATAACCCAAACTGACGTGGAAACTTCTAGTTCATTGGAAAGGTAGTTATGTCAAATGACGTTTTCCTGAGGGTACACAGGTGAAAGGATGTTTTGATATAGCAAACATGTGAAAGGGCTGTATGACCCCACAGACAGTGGGGGATGAGCACTGAGTGTTGGTTTGCTCTGCTTTGCTAAAGACAGACATGTATTGGTTCGCCTTACATAGGGTTGTTGAGCTCAACTTGTGGTAAAGCTGCCATTGAGAGAAACTCACCAAAGAACTGCTTGTGAAGTTCCTTGGGGCAGTGTGCTACTTCTGCAGCTTTACCTTAGGCTGTTTGGTGAGTCTGGCGGTTTCTTCAGGGTTGAACTCCAGCTGCTGTTTCACGCCTGGTGTCTGCCTGCTGAGAGGACTGCTCTGTAGCTGCTGAGTCATATTTGGTATTTGCTATGGGACTGAACTGCTGCCAAAGAAGACCGAGCTTGCCCACAAGGAACCATTGCTGAACAGACCCACTTCCCCCATATCCTAATAACTTTTCTCTTACATTACCTCTGCTGGATGGTGGGTCAGAGGAGAGATTGAACTCTTATTAAAAGTAGGTTGTAAAAGTTTATGCCCCCACCAAACTAAGACACCCACTTTCCCTGCGATGATGGATGGTACCCTCAAACTAAGCCAAAATAAACCCTGTTTTTTTTTTTTTTCAGGTATTATGACCACAGTCCTGACTTGCCCATCCATTCTTAGGCAGAAAGGCCACCGTGAAGGGCATGCTTTGTCCCAGATTGTTGTGCTCCTTCAAAAGGGGCTGACAACTGTTAATAGAAGGGAATTCCATATTTAAACTCTGTGTGGTCTCTGCTCAGTCAATGTATCTGAGCACAGTTCCGCCATCCATAAAGTCAGCTTCATAATAACAGCTCTTCACTCCACTCTGTGGAGCTGCCATGAAGATTAAGGGGAATAATGTACACAGAGTCCTCAGCACTGTGCTACATCCAGCTTCCCACAAGGACAGCGTGGTTCTGACTTTTATTTATAAAAAAGAGAACACAAGAGGAGAAATGAGAGATGTCCATCTATTTGCTTGCTGTAACAAAAGCCCATAGATGGGGTAGCTTATAAACAATAGGAATTTATTTCTGCGTTTCAAAGGCCAGAAGTTCATGATCAAAGCACCAGCAGATTTGCTGCCTGGTGAGGCAAGATGACACTTCTCACTGCTCTCTCTCATGGCGGGAGGGGAGGCAGCTCTCTGAGGCCTCTCTTATAAGGGTTCTGATCTCCTCCATGGGCCTCCATCCTCGTGAACTAGTCAATATCTCAAAGTGCCGCCTCCTAATTCATCACAGTCTCATCATAGAGATGGGGGTTAGGCAGTGGTGCATGAAGTGGTGGGCAGATTTTATTTGTTACAGATCCTTAATGGGGTCTGGCATCCCCAGGAGACACCATCACCATACTGAGATCTGTGACCAGTTCTACCCGGGAGACTGCTCGAAGGGAAGATGAGGCCAACGGCTCTATTAATTCTCTGGACAGTTGTTGGATGGGGCTCCTGACCTCCCCTGGGAGAGTGAAGAGTGAATGGCCCAAGACAATCTACATCCTGTGCTTGTCTGCAGATGCCAAGCTTGGAGACATGGCTCTGCTGTTTTCTAAGAGGACAAAGATTAAAATGAAGTCATCTTGAGATCATTCTGAAGCTCCAGAAAACAGAGCTAGCTGGAGGACTTGGACAAAGAACAGATCTCTAAAACAACTCTCTACAGGAAACAGAAGGATGCTTTAAAAAAGAAAAAGTCTGCGTTGTATCTACAAGAAACAGGGGCGGGAGAACCCAGACACTATAACACAGCAAAAAAGCCACAAAGAAAACATGTGAGTTCTATGGGGCAGGGTCGGGCAGCAAACTGCATGGGAGGTAGAGTCAGGGTGTCTTTTTCTCAGAGCACCTTTGTCTCTGGGAGCAGATGTCCAAGCGTAACACAGGCAGCTCTGTGGGCAGTCTGTTCAGCTCAGCAAGCGCTGGAATGCGGGATACAAACCATTCCGCACGGGCCCTGTCACACTGGATCCCATTCCTGTCTCCCAGACCTTCCCAGACGATTGCCTGGAAGACAGGGTGCTGCTAATTCTGACTTCTCTACTCTTCAGTCTTCGCAGGGGAAACTTTAGCTTGGAGCCAACTTTCCGTGACAGTTCCTTCTGAGGTTACGTGGGCCTCCTTCTATAAAGGTGTATAGGCAAAATCGTAAAAACCCCACATACTTTAAAATCCAGACAAGATTGAAAAAGAACCACAAATCCACCATATTGGTTTCCAATTTTAGGGAAGGCCAGTGTTCTTTCAGGAAAGGGATCGACTCTAAGAAAAAGGACAACTCATTTGAAGATCCAGATTTGGAATCTCAGGATAGTGTCAGAGCAGTGTAAGTCTATGAAAGACAACAATACGTGACAAAAAATATTTAAATTGGAAACCATGGTTACCCCCAATAAAACTGCAGAAACAGCAAGGAGGTACCAGGTGGAGAAACCAGCATGGGCAAACAGTTGGCAGGAATTAGCAGGCGGCTGTTAAAGAACAGCGCCAAAGGCCTCCCTCAGGGAAGGAAAATTCCAGAGGCTTAAAGAGGATGTAGACCAAGTTGAGAACCAACTAGAGACCCAGAGGAGACTCCACAGGGACAGATTTGGGGTTTTGTGCTGCGTGCGTGCGTTGCTGAGGGCTCGTAAATGGAACAAGATTAGAAGTGGCAAAGGACAGGCAGGCACAGCCGGAAACACCAGAGGACCCTAAGACAGTTCTTCCTGTCCCACAAAAACGCGCACGTGATACAGACGCTTTAGCAGTTACTGCTGACAGGACGTGTCTAGTGGGAATGATCGTTTGCTACCGAAGATGTTCCCGATCCTGCTGCAAGAAGGAATACAATTTTCGGGTTCTTTTAAATGAGATGGCTCAGACTCGATAAGAAGCAGAGTAAAACACTGATTAAAGCATAAAACTACTGAAGTCTCCAGGATGAAAATACAGAATGGTGTGGCCTCAGTGTGTTCCCGTGACAGACAGACAGACAGACAGACAGACAGGCAGGCAGGCAGGCTGACAGACAGACTAGCCCACCAGGGCTTCTTTTTAGAACGTAACCAAAAGATTTTAAGATTTATTCAGGACTCTAAAGAAAGCCAAGATAGTTTTTTTTTTTTTTTTGGAAAAACAGCCTGGATAATTATGTGGTAATTGCTCGAGCTATTAAAGCACATAGCTGTGTTTCAGTGATCAGAATACCCTTGAAATGACCTCAGGGGCGGAAGGGCAGAAGCACGTGCCTATAAACGTAGATAGATGTAGGAAGATTTCCTGAACAATAAGAATGACATTAAATCACGCTTGGAAAAGGGCTATTACCCAGTAAAATATATTAGCACAACTCGTTATGCATTTGGCAAGACACTGGCCACAAAATTACATCAGCAATAAACTGAGATCGTTATCAAGTTAATGTGAGATAGAAAGCCACAGAAAGTTAGAGGGAAGTACAGGGCCACACTGTAATCTTGAGCCAGAATCTCAAAGCTTGAGGTAGATCAGACAGAGCCAACTATATAAACAAACAAGCAAACAGTACCACCGCCACCTAAACATCCTCAGGATGGAAACATGACAATAAACATTGAAATAAAGCAGAATTGAATCCTACGTGTGTGCGGCACCCAGCCTGTGTGTGTGGCACCCAGCCTGTGTGTGTGTGTGTGTGTGTGTATGTGTGGCACCCAGCCTGTGTGTGGCACCCAGCCTGTGTGTGTGTGTGTGTGTGTGTGTGTATGTGTGGCACCCAGCCTGTGTGTGGCACCCAGCCTCATGCATCCCAGAAAAATGCTCTCCCATCACTTTGCCTCTGCTCCTAAAGCTGAGCTGTGAACATTTGATAGGCAGATGAATTTGATTGTATACAGAGCTCTTTCAAACAAACACATAAAGTCCCAGTGCCTTGATTGCTACCACCCACGCCCACACCCTTTCTGCAGGGCTGCACCCATCTCTTCTTCCACTGACGGGAGTCTTGGCTCTCCAGGACCTTCGCAAGAGTTGCTCCTTGCTAAAGAAAGCTGTGGGCTAAGCGCTGCAGCGCCTCCTAGTGGCAGCATGCCTGCACAGGTCAGCTCGCCAAGGCTGTCCAGAATCAGGTGCCCAAGCAATAAGCAATCTGAGGACTTGGCGCTGTCGCAGCTGAGCTTGCCCTCTCTCCGCCCAGGCGTTTCTCAGAAAGCTTGCTGTATTGGTTACTTTTCTATGCTGTGATTAAGCACCACGACCAAGGCCACTTATAACATGAAGGGCTTATTTAGGGCCTCTAGCTCCACAAGTGTAAGGTCACGGCAGGGAAATGTGGCAGCAGGCAGGTGTGGCGACTGGAGCTGGGAGCTGGGAGCTGGGAGCTGAGGGCTCACATGTCAAAGTACAAACAGGAAGCAGAGAAAAGAAGCTGGAGGAGTGCTTGAGTCTTTTGAAATGTCAATGCCTGCCCTCAGTGACATAGTTCCTGCAACACAGCTACTTCCTTCAGCTCCTAAACCTACCAGACAGAGTCATCAAGTAGAGACGGAGGATTCAAATGCCTAAGCATGTGGAGGCCCTCCCAACCCAACCACCACACCTGGTAAATCTGCTGCATGTACATGCACTGTTCCGTCAGAGTCTGGTCACTAGACAGCATGACTTAAGAGACTTAGTCAGCTTTCTGTCACCGTGACAAAAGACCGGTGATAATTACCTTATAAGATAACTTATAAGGAAGATTTCTAAGAGGACAAGGTTTATTTTTGGCACACAGTTTTGGTCCATGGGCGCCTGACATGTTTGAAGACTGGGCCGTGCTAGTATGTCCTTTAAGGACATGCTCCCAAAGGCTTGATGTTTTCTCAGGGCATGTACCTCTAAAGTTATCACTTCCCAGGTAGCAACATGCTGGGGGCCAAGACTTTATCCTATGGGCCTTTGGAAGACATTTATCTAATTCCAAGGAGACACCAACTAAACAAGATGTATGAAAAATGTAAGCACAGATCACAAAATGACCAAAAGGAGAGATGCAAGCTAGAAGAGTAACAGTACTGAGCATGAGCACAAAGCCCGTGGAGGCAAAGTGCTGAGCGCTGGAGCTGCCTGGGAAGGTCAGCGCTGGAGCTGCCTGGGAAGGTCAGCGCTGGAGCTGCCTGGGAAGGTCAACGGTTCCGAGTGGAAATGTGGGTGTGCACTGAACATTTAGAAAGCCCATGATGATGCTCGGAAAGAATTCTCCTGGTGTGTCTACTCTAGGGAGATAACTATACGAACATAAAGACACATGCCTTAGACCTGCTAAGAAACAGAAACAATAGTGTGTGTGTGTGTGTGTGTGTGTGTGTGTGCATGTGTATGAATGTGCATGTATGTGTGTATATGTGTTTGTATGTGTATGTTTGTATGTGTATATGTTTGTGTATGTGTGCATGTATGTTTGTGTATATGTTTATGCATGTGTATAGGTATGTGCATGTGTATTTGTATATATATGTATGTAAATGTTTGTATGTACTTATATGTATGTATGTATATTTGTCTATGTATGCTTATTTGTGGTGTATGTGTATGTTTGTGTGAATATGTGTATGTTTGTGCATGCGTGTGTATGTTTGTGTGTATAAGAGATTTATTGACTCACATGATCACAAAGGCTGAAGAGTGTCCAGCTGCAGGTTCTGCATGCTTAACTTCTCCTCTGTTTGGGGTGTTGATTGCTCAGATGCATGCGCTCCATGTGGAGGACAATCTGCCCTACTTAGTCTACCAGTTCACACTTATTCTTGTCCAAATACACCTTCTTATCTTCTTATACACACACATGGGGTACGGTTTGAACGAGTGTCAAGGCACCCATGGCCTAGTCAAGTTGGAACAGTATGTTAACATTCACAATAGCTGGTCATATTATCTAGTTAGCTTTTGCTATCTAACCATCACACACAGCCATGGCCATAGGCTGAGAGTGTGGTAAAGCCACAGGAAGGCACAGTCCAAGGGGGCCATGCCTTCTTTCAGTTAGAAGGCACATGGAACCCAGCTCTCTACCTCAGGAATACTCCAGGATACCTCAGCTGCTGGGCTCCTGTGCTACCCAGGGTTGGGGGTGGCCCTCTCATCCCTGGCCTTTAAGGGAAACCTGGCTGGAAAGCGAAGATAAGCCGCAGGAACCGTCCTTCACTTCTTTCTAATCTCAACCCATAGCTCTGAGCGCCCGCCCCAGTGCCCGGGATCCTCCCAGTCCCCTGGGTCACCCCAGTTCCCTATCTTCCAATTTTATATACCCTCAGTTTTACTTTTGAGGCTTCTTTGGACCTTTAACACTTAATTGTGCCATTTCTTATGTTCTTTGTAAAACCTCCTTATTCTAACCCAAGTTATCAAGGATCCTTGCCAGATGTGCAGTGAGGGGATTTGGCTTACCCTACCGATGTGCTTGGGAGAAGCATTTACTGTGTTGGGCTCACCCACCCACCCACTCTGTTTCTCTCTCTCTCTCTTTCTCTCTCCCTCTTTCTTTCTTCCTTCCTTTCACTTTTTCTAGACAGGGTCTTACTATAAAGTTCTAGTTGTCCTGAAACTCAATTTGTAGTCCAGGCTGGCCTCCAACTCAGGTCTGCCCTGCTTGTGCTGGGATTACAGCCTCTGCTCTGTCTTGTGCTGGGATTACAGCCTCTGCTCTGTCTTGTGCTGGGATTACAGCCTTTGCTCTGTCTTGTGCTGGGATTACAGCCTCTGCTCTGTCTTGGGATTGATATGATCTCAGTCATGAGGTGGCCCTAGAAATACGTACCAATATATTCTATCTGGAGTGCTCGGTACCTTTGTCACCAGCTGTCCCCAGAAGAAAGGAAGGAAGGGAGGAAGGGAGGGAGGAAGGAAGTGAAGGAGGGAGGGAGGGAGGAAGGTCTCTAGATAGGGGCCAATGATGGGAACCCAATGATGGGGTGTCTGAGATGGGGAACACACACAGATTCTCTCCCTTCCCCCAGCTCTCCCTCCCCCTCCCTCTTCTCATATTTCAAAGTAAAAGCACCATCAGGCTAACGAGATAATAATTAGCCTTTGGACCCTCCCCGGGCACTAAATAAATGTAACGACTTAGTGGTCTCTTTGGAAAGCATAAGGAGTCAGACTATTTTCCGTGTGGGACTTCTAACATTTCCTAGGGTGTCAGGAGTTTTCAGTGGGTTTCTGCTTCCTTTTGAGAGCCAGCTCACCAAATGCCCAACTCTCAGCATCTCCCAGTCTTTGCCTGCTTTTAAAAACTAAGTACAAAAGACACTTTAAAAAGTTTTATTTACTTAATTTTATGTGTATGAGTACTTTGCCTGCACGTATGTCTGTGGACCATGTGTGAGTCTGGTACCCCAGGAGGCCAGAGGAGGCGTTGGATCCTCTGGGACTGGAGTTACAGATAGCTACCACATGGGAACGGCAGCCAGTGCTCTAACTGCTGAGCCATCCCTCCATCTCCCGCAAAACATTTTTCAAAAGCAATACGCGCTCAAAGTAACAGCTTCAGCCAGCACAGTGCAGTATAAGACAAGACGTAAAGCATCACTGTTCTCAGACATTAGCGCTCTCTCTAGTGCCAGTCTCCACACTAGAACATCCTCTGCACACATGGAGAAACATGGGTTGATACAATTGTTAGTAAAGATGTTGAAGCAGTGATGAATTTTTTTAAGAAAGATTTATTTATTTACTATATGTAAGTACACTGAAGCTGTCTTCAGACACACTAGAAGAGGGCATCAGATCTTATTACAGATAGTTGTGAGCCACCATGTGGTTGCTGGGATTTGAACTCAGGACCTTTGGAAGAGCAGTCAGGGCTCTTAACCGCTGAGCCATTTCTCCAGCCCCCAGCAGCGATGAATTTAAGGCTTGCTCCCTGAATTTGAGCAGGTCATACGTATGAGTTGTGCTTCCAGCCCTTCACAGCAGGGCACTTCCCTTTTCACGGACGTTTTGTTCTGTGACAGCAGCTACTGTCGTTTACCTAACCCGTATGCCCACACATGGGCACACAGATTAGAGTACAGATTTTAACAATAAACATTCTAATAAGTAGTCTTTTATACATGAATCTTAGAAGGACTGGGTGAGTGTATTACTAACGGGAAGAAAATTAAACGTCTTTGAGCTTTCTCTTTCACTGAAATAAAAATTTAATAACCCTCAAGTCAAGAGGATGTTTTCAAAAGTTTCCCTATGTTTGAGCTTTTTCTGATTATCAAATGACATTCTTTTTATTTTGGTCTGTAAACCTTCCCCTACACTGTGGCAAAATTAATCTTTAAAAAAAAAAATCTGTGTTGACCCACTGTATCCATAACTTTTTTTCATAGGTCATTTAAACAATTATGTCTTGGACAGCTCCGGGCTGGCCTTCTCGTACCCGTTCCTCCCCCGCCACCGTGAACCAGGCATTCCTCTGCCTGGCTTGCTGACCTTCGCTGATTTTACTTGGAGCTATTATCCCAATTGCCCGAGCCTCGGCTGACATCTGGATGTATTTTATAACAGACTGTTTTCATAATTCCGCAGAAAAGTTCTCAGGATTAATACTTGTTTATTTTCATCTTCCATTGGACCTTAAATAAATCGGCCGTGCTCCTTACTGGAAGCCATTTTACACAGACAGGATGGAAAATCCATCAGACTTCAGGTTGTCTTGCTTCAAAACCCCTTGGCCACTGGACATTACTCCGGGATGGCAGTAAAGTCAACGCACGGCTCTGTGCTAAAGAGCAGTGGCATTAGCCGGTAGAATGCAGCCAGATGTGAGCTACGGGGTTACCTTCCCCATGTGAGTGGGGGCTGACGGGAAGCCAGGCCCCTAAGAGCATGTACACAATGGTACGGTATTTTGGGGTGCTACAATTTTTGTTCTTTCTATTGTGCTTTCTTGCTTCAAGTGTTAAGATTTTCTCTTTGCCCCTGAAGTTTTTTAGGTTCTGGGTTAGGGACACACAACTCTGTGGCAGAGCGCTAGACCAGCAGCTGCAAGCCGCAGGTCCAATTCCCACTACAGAGGCGCCTAGATCCAAAACAGGGCTGTTTGGTTTTTGAAGAACTAAGACGGCCAAAGGGGTTCAGTTAGACCTTTCTGTTAGTAACGCACACGGCTGCCTTGGGAAGGAGCGAGAGTGTTTTTGTTGGTTTGTCCTTCAAGTCATGCTAAACACTGACAATTTAGAAATCTTATGTTAGCCAGGCATGGCGGCATGTGCCGGCCATCTTAGAACTAGGAAAGTAGAGGCAGGAGGATCCAGGATTCAGCTATGTAGTGAGTTTGAGGTGAGCCTGGACATGTAAGATTTTGATACTATCACCACCCCCATCACCATCATCACCATCACCACCACCACCACCACCACCACCACCACCACCACCACCACCACCACCACTACCACCACCACCATCATCGGGAGTGGCTAAGCATGGTGCCTCATGTCAAAAAAAAGTTCCCAGCATGCAGGAGGAAGCTAAGGTAGGAAGATTATCAGAATGTCTAAATAAGCCTGGACTACAGGGTAAGAGATAATTTCAAAGAAAGAAGGAAAGAAAGAAAGAAAGAAAGAAAAAAAGAAAGAAAGAAGGAAAAGAGACAGAAAGAAAGAAGGAAGGAAGGAAGACAGAAAGAAAGAAAGGAGGGAAGGAGGAAAGGAAGAAAGGAAGGACCCCAACAAAACAAAGGTAACAGAAGTAAAATGTGTGGACTTGTGTCTGAGTGTTCTATTGCTGCGAAGTGTAAACTTTGATCCTTTTTTCAAATCCTACTTTTTTTTTTAAAAAAAATCATTTGTTTATTTTATGTATATGAATACACTATAGCTGTCTTCAGACACACCAGAAGAGGGCATCAGATTTCATTATAGGTAGTTGTAAGCTACCATGTGGTTGCTGGGATTTGAACTCATGACCTTTGGAAGAGCAAAGGGTGCTCTTACCTGCTGAGGCATCTCACCAGCCCTGAAAAGAAGTTTCTTAATGAAACAAAACAACAGGAGTTGGCTCCTCTCCCTCTGCGGGCCTATGCTCTCCTCTGCTGTGGGTTCTTGGCCAGCTTACAGTGCTGTGGAAATTCTTATTAAGATGACCCAGTAAGGTCCACTTATAGTGTTCAGCCACCTTTCTAGTCCAAAGTTTCAGTCTTTTGCATTCTTCAAACAACAAATAAGCAAATCCCATAAAAACAAACAAACAAAAATAAAAAAAATACAACAAAACAACAAAAAACCCAAACACCCTAGCATGGTCGTCTCTGCCACAAGAATAGCCCATTCCCTGGTAACTTTTCTATTGTTGTGACAAAACACCATGACCAACTTATGAAAGGATGGTTTATTTGAACATACGGTCCTAAGGGATAGGAGCCTATCACCATAAAGGGGATGCAGCAGGCACAGTGCGGGCACAGCAAGCTGAGGGGTTACATCTTGAACCTCAAACCCAAAGCAGAATAATGAATCTTTAAATGATTGAAGCTTGCCCATGGTGCCACACTTGCTGTGACAAGGCTACACCTCTTAAAGCTCCCCAGACAGCACCACCAACTGGGAAGTGTTCAAATATTCAAGAATTCAAATGCCTGTCACTGAGAGGAACATAGCATCCAAGCAGTCCCCTTTCTTGTTTTATACCTCCAACATCCGTACACAGATAGATAAAAATTAAAATATATGATCTGCATGTAAGAGAAAATGTGAAATATTTATTTTTCTGAGTCTGGCTTGTAACACTTAACATAATACTTTCCATTTCCCTCCATTTACCTCTAAATGCATGATTTCATTGTTCTTTCTGGCTGGAGGAGAGTCCATCAGGCGCGTGCACCACACGGTCTCCATGTACTCGTCTGCTGATGGGTGTCTTGTCGGGACACATTGCTTAGCTGCTGTAACAGTGTATACAACAAGTGCAGGGTGGTGAGCACCTCCCAGGGAGGACTTAGGGTCCTTTGTTCTTTAAGTAGCACAGCTGGGTTGTGTGACAGTTACAATTTTAGTTTCTCTAGAAACCTCCATACTTATTGCCATAGTGGCTGTAACAGTTCGTACTCCCAATAGTGTCCTTCTGTCTCTACAGACTTCTCACTGACTTCTATTGCAACTTTATCTATTTCTAATTTTTTGAGAATTTTATATGAGGACCTTATTTATGTCATTTCTATTCTCTCTCTCCCCGCCCTCCAGCTTCTCTGTGTCCTTTCTCCTCCTCCCAAACCCACGACATCATCTTTCGTTATTGTTGCCTCAGCCACACAGGTTATGTACATAATCCACTGAGTCCATGAGGGCTCCTCATACATCCGTGTGTTTAGAGATGGTCACTTAAGGTTATAGAACCAATCACGGTGCTCTCTCAGTAGCCACCAACTGTCTGAAGTTCATCTGGTCATGTGGCTTTATGAAATTTCCCCCACTCATGCTGGCACTGGGAAGGGCTTGTTCAGGCAGCTACAGTATTGGGATTTTATGGGCTCAGCATCCTTGTCATGTCTAGAAGACACTATCTAGCAGCTGGCCTTATTGTTTGTCTGGCTCTTACCATCTTTCTCATTATTCTTCCACAAGTTACCCTGACCCATGGTTGCTTGACTTATCAATTTGAGCAATGATAGGGCATACATGGCTAGATCAGATTAAGAGAATAAATCTTTTTTTTTTAATTAAAAATTTTTTTTTACATATTCACTTTACATCCTGCTCACTGCCCCCTCCTGGTCACCCCCTCTCACAATCCTTCACCCCATTCTCCTTCCCTTCTCCTCTGAGCAGGCAGGGACCTCCTGGGTTATCACCCCCCTCCTTGACACATCAAGTCTCTGTGAGGCTAGGAGCATCCTCTCTCACAGAGGCCAGA
>JADRCC010578538.1:0-13178 GCA_019843855.1 Hylomyscus alleni
ATGTAGGCAAGAAGATAAGATATGGTGTTCAAGATGTTTTCCTACTACACAAACAGCTTCAAGCCTCTGTGCTGGCTTTACTAAAGGAAAAGGGAAAAGGAAAAGATAGAAAAGGAAAGGAAAAAGAAAGAACAAAAATGCTCCTGAAACATTTGTTTTTACAGCTATACATTATTGCTGTCTCTGGCTTTAGTCAATGAAGTTTCCTTTTGCAGAAAGTAGCACTTATTGCAGACACTCATAATGGGTCAAAGTGTTAGAATAAATGACATTTTCTGTGTCAGAGCAGGCCAGTGATAAGTCCTAAATGGAAGAAAATACAAGACTCAGAGAACATCATAGAACAGAAGTAATAGATCTTATAAAGAGCTGGATGAAGGTGGAGGGTTGCAGAATGTCCAGATGTGACTTGACAAGCAGCATCTTAAATCTGTGCTCCTATGATCATAAGACTGAGCATATCAACAATCTCTCATAGAAGCAATAGGGAAAAGATCCTTTGATTTTCATTTGTAAGGATAGCCATTCTCTCTCATCTACTTGGCCAGCCTATGAAATCATGACTACTTGCAGTATGGTCTTAAGAATTACTATAGCATAGGAGGTAGATGATTCACTGGATAGAACTCCATCTATGTAGTGTTTTTTTTTTTCAAGGTATTACTCATGCTGGGATAGAAATTTTTAGAGATGTATCTGTTTTGGAGTTTCGTATGCTCTCTTTTTTTTCATTAGATATTTTCTTTATTTACATTTCAAAAGATATCTCCTTTCCAAGTTTCCCCTCTGAAAAAAAAAATCTCTGCTCCCTTCCCCCTCTCCCTGCTCACCAACTCACCCTCTCCTGCTTCCTGGCCTTGGCATTCTCCTACACTGGGGAACAGAACCTTCACAGGACCTAGGGCCTCTCCTCCCATTGATGATCAACTAGGCAATCCTCTGCTACATACGAAGCTGAAGCTATGAGTCCCACCATGTATACTCTTTGGTTGGTGGTTTAGTCCCTAAGAGCTCTGAGGGTACTAGTTAGTTCATATTGTTGTTCATCCTAAGGGGCTGCAAACCCTTCAGCTCCTTGGGTCCTTTCTCTAACTCCTTCACTAGGGACCCTGTGCTCTTGTAAATTACCTTCATCCATGCTACTTATGAAATCCCATTGAGCTCACAGTGTCACAAAGCTCTAGTTAAAGCACTTGTCTGTTTTTGATCTGCCAATGTAAACGAGAATGTGATAATAAGATAACAGGGAGAGGGAAATAAATACAAATAATGAATATTACAAAAATGAAGCAGCTTCTGTTCAGACCACATGTATTATATTCAAGACCACTTCTTAAATTCATATTTTACCAGTACACTAGCTTCTTCTCAATTAAATGTTAACAAAATATTTTCTATTCACTCCAGCAGGACCAGCTTTATAAAAACAGAGGTCTAGGTCCTTTATGTGTAGCACATGCCTGCTTCTGAATTAAATGGGGTTAAAAGAATAAATAAATAAGAGTTTAATTTCATGTCCTTGGATAAAAAATATTATTCGATTTTCAGCCCTAATAGAATACAAAGATTTTTGGGTTTTAGGACTAATACAATAAAAATATTCACTTCATGTTTACTTCATGTTGAGTAATACCTAAGGACATTTTTTCATGTATAGATAACTCAATAAATAATCTCATAAATTAATTATGTAAGATTTTAATGTCTTTTTATTCACTTTGGGTGTATATGTAGACCTTTTGCTAGCATGCATGTCTTTGTGTCACAGGCATAGAGAGGGGAAAGAGGTGTTAGGTTTGATGGAACTATATTTACAGATGTTTGCACACTTCCATGTTGGGGCCATGAATAGAACTGGGTCTGGGAAGAGAAGCCATTTCTCCAGCTATACAATTTCTATTTTTGATCTCCAACATATAAATATTCCCTGGAACATACAAGATGGTAGTTTAGACAATGTAAACATGGATAATGTGACTAAACTAGTTTAACATTTGTCCCCTTGTTAAATGTGAATTTGTTAAGAAATGAATAGAGACAGGAGAAAAGCGAGGGTAATACAGAATGACCATGAACAGAGCATATACTATACATATACGAAGCAGTGATAGTGAGATCCACTGCTGTGTACAATTAATGCATACTAACAAAAAATGAAAACAAATATTTTCTTATGAGTTCCCAGGTTTGTCCTGGAACTTGCTATGTAGCCCATAATATCCTTAAGCATTTGATTCTTTTTTTAATCTCTTTGAGTGCTAAGGTTACAAATATACATCACAATGCCAGTTAAAACTAAATTTAATATTAATGTAGCTCACTGGTAGAGTACTTGTCAAATATGTGCCAGACCACTTGTTTCATTTGTAGCACTCCAAAATAAAAGGAGGAATGGAGAGTGAGAGCCACTGCTCCATACATCAGATATTGTATTTAGCGTGTGGAATCGAAAACTGTTCAATTATATGTTATCTGTGTTCAGGACTATCATGATGGGGTGAAAAGACAGACCGATATACACATAGGTGATGAAATACACAGCATGAGCAGGAGAACAATTCTGAATGATGAATTGCAAAGAGGAAAAGGGGACAGTAAACCATAATTTTCAAGATAGAATATAATGAAGGTTAGAGTAAAAAAAAAAAAAGCAGACACTATTGGCAGGGAAATGGGTTAATGAAGAAACAATAGACATTTGGATGGGGCTGCAATGCTTTGTGGAATAAGAGATGGCTTTAGGAAGCCTCCATCAAGAAGAAAGGAAAAGGACTCCCCCAATTTTAGCTAAAAGAATTACACAGATTCTCAAACTCCAAAACAATGAAGGGGATTGTAAAGCCACTACCTGTAGAGGGCATACTGATGTGTTTATGACCTGATCCACATAGATTTTATGTGTTTGCCCAGGAAGCTTCCAGACTTCATTGTGGTAGGGACCTTGATCAAATAGATTATAAGGTACCTATACAAAGCAGCAATTAATGCTGTTAACCAGAACAAGCTCATTGGCTTAATAGATATATAAACAGAAACAAAGACATTATTTATGAAAAGAAAGGTTTGATAATACTCACTTGAATGGGAAGGTTAGAAATGGATGGCATATCAATGAAGTTAGTAATAAAAAGATGTAACTGTAACTTCTGTTAGAAGACTCAGAAGGGCTAATTCGTGGTGCAGAGGGTTAGCAGGTCAAACACTCTTTCTAGTATTTCTCCCAGTATTTTGTCACTATATTCAGGACATGCCCAGAGTTTTGGAATGCATCACCTCCTTGCCACAAACATTGTCTGCCATGATGTTTGTAAGTATTTCTTCATCATCTGTTGTAAAAACAACAAAAGTGCTTAATGCTATCTCTGTGACATTTACCTTTACTACATTGTTTATCATAGTTATTCCCTCTACCATTATCCCATACCTTCCCTCCTCTGAGCTCTTGTGCTTGAAGTTACTCATTTTTTACTGTATTCATTTGTATGTTTGCATTTCCGCATAGCAGTTGTTTTCAAATTGTGTAACTGTGGGATTTCTGAAAGAAAATAGATAGGAGGGTTGAACAGACAGGGTCTAGTTCTATCACATGTATTTCAATTTAACTCCTATTTTATAAATTTTAAAGTCTCTGACTTAGTGTTCTATATTATAAAAGTTTGAAAAGAAAGCATACAAGACAAGATTCACGACACTTAAATTTCATTTCTACATCTTTTTCTAGATAAATGAATGTCATGTTCCCACATTGTACCTGTAAAATGGTAGATGAAAGAATGATTGTCAGCTCTATTTAAATGAGGTTTTCCAGAAACTAGAAATACTTATGCATGTTCTCTGCTGCTGCCGACCAAAGAGATGGCTGTTCATGAAAATGCAATTGCTACAGAACTCATACAGATGTGTGGAGATCCAGTCATAAATCAGGAGAGTGGCTCCTGTGGTTTGAATTAGAACGATTCCCATAGGCTTATGTGCTTGAATACTTGGTCCCCACTTGGCACAGCTGCTTGGAAAGAATTAGAAGCTGTGACCTTGTTGGAGGAGATGCTTAGCAGGGTGGGATTTGAGGTTTCAAAAGCTATCAGTTAGCTCTCTCTGCCTCCTACTTTCAGTATAAGATGTGAGATGTTGGCTGTTCCTATCTTCATCTCTTTGTTCTTATATCATGAACTCTAACTCTGTGGAACTAAGAGCCTCAATTAAATGCTTTTCCTGAATAAGTTGCCTTACTCTTAGAGTTTTGTTTTGTTTTGTTTTGTTTTTTTCTGAGACAGGGTTTCTCTGTATAGCTCTGGCTGTCCTGGAACTAACTCTGTAGACCAAGCTGGCCTCAAATTCTGAAATCCACTTGCCTCTGACTCCCAAGTGCTGGGATTAAAGGCATGCGCCACCACTGCCCGGCATTCTTAGAGTTTTTAATCACAACAGTAGTAAAGGAACTGTTCAGATATAGACCTAACTGTAAACACTATCATTGACTGGCTGATCACCTCAGTCAGTTATGGCTACTTGTAGGAAGTACAAAGCATTATAAAGACTCCTAGAATCCAGAAGGAAGATTTTAGTGTGTGGATTTCATGTGACTCATTTAATAAACTAAAGATGTATTTTGAGACTAAAGCTTTAAGAAATTTGGATCACTTTCTTCTTGTATATCTAATAAAAAACAACAGCATCTCCTCCTTACAAGGTACAATTTTAAAGGAAATTAGATTTCTTTCAGACCTGCCCATGGGAATTGTGATGGCAGCTGGCATGGAAACACTATTACAACTCTTTGGGGTTTTTTTGGTTTTTTTTGTTTTTGTTTTATATTGGTTATCTTATTTATGTATATTTCAAATATTATCCCCCTTCCCAGTTTCCCCTCTGCAAACTCCCTATTCAACCTCCCTCCCTGTGTTTCTATGAGGGTGCTCCCCCATCCACCTACTCATTCCTGCCTCTGTCCTAGCCAGAGGCTCCCAGGAAGCAAAAAGGATGACATTAGCTGAAATACCCAACAAAGGGGAGAAACCTGTACAGACCATATCCAGAGGTTAGACACAGCCCTAATTGAGGGATGAGGCCATCCACCCATTTCAAAAATATTAACCCAGAATTGCTCCTGTCTGAAGGAAATGCAGGGTCAAAGATTGGCACCGAGTGATACAAAGGCCATCCAGAGACTGCCCCACCTGGGGATCTCGTTGGCAGACACCCAACCCAGACACTATTGCTGATGCTAAGAAGTGCTTGCTGATAGGAACTATTCCAACCCTCTTTTTTTTTCCTTTTTTTCTTTTAATTGGATATTTCACTTATTTACATTTCAAATATTATCCCCTTTCCTGGTATCCCCTCTGGAAACCTCCTATCTCACCCCCCATCCCCTTGTTCTATGAGGGTACTCCATCCACACACGCACCTGCCTTTCCACCCTGGCATTCCCCTACACTGGGGCATTGAGCCTTCACAGGACCAAGCGCCTTTCCTCCCACTGATGGCTGACAAGGCCATCTTCTGCTACATATGCGGCTGGAGTCATGGCTCACTTCATGTGGACTCTTTGGTTGGTGGTTTAGTCCCTGAGAGCTCTGGGGTGGGGGTCTGGTTGGTTGATATTGTTCTTCCTATGGGGTTGCCCTTCAGCTCCTTCAGTCCTTTATGTAACTCCTCCACTTGGGACCTGTGCTCAGTCCAATGGTTGGCTGCAAGTATCTGCCTCTTTATTTGTCAGGCTCTGGCAGAGCCTCTCAGGAGACAGCTATTCAACTCTTTTTTTTTTTTTTTTTTGGTTTTTCAAGACAGGGTTTCTCTGTGTAGCCCTGGCTGTCTGGCTGTCCTGGGACTCACTCTGTAGAAAAGGCTGGCCTGGAACTCAGAAATCTGTCTGCCTTTGTCTCCTAAGTGCTGGGATTAAAGACATGTGCCACCACTGCCTGGCCAATCCAACTCTTAATCACAGTAAACATGCGCTCTTACTGAAGGTCAAAGAAGAAACTAGTTAAGAAGGACTGTAAGCCATGGATTTCCCTGTATCTGTGACCTGATAAGAATGTTCTAGTCTTCTCTGCTAAGTTTCAATGCCTTCCTGATATTTAATAATTTTAAGGGTGAAAAACTATTATGAAGAACAATTTATTTTTACAATACCAAATAATTAATCTCAGTACAAATGGTTTCCTTTGAAAAGTTACTTGTATTGTGTTTTATTTTTGTACAGAGAAGACCATAATCTATCTCTTATCTCTATCTCTGTCTCTGTCTCACTCTATCTCCATTTCTATCTTTATCACTATCTCCTCTATCTCTATCTGTCTAATCTATACCTATAGCATCTATATCTATAATTTTTTAAATAAAACTAATGGTAATTTATGGACTTTTCATTTGTTACTTAGCCTCCAAATTAAAAAAAAGAAAAAAAAAAGCTAATGAAAACAACCAAACTTTCTATCAAATGTTTTTAGGTCGACATTTATGTCACAAAGTAGAAATCTGGCTTCTAGATTTACCCATGGGGTAATGAGGAAAGGAAATATAACCACCGACTGAACATGTCAGTGGGTGACTCTCAGGTTGTTCTCTAATAATAGCAAAGCAAAGGAGAGAAAGCTTAGTAGAGAGAAAACTTAAGTTACTCAACAATAAAGAAGAAAGTCATAATAGGATGTTTCCAAATCATGTTCCTACAAATAATTGAAGTGAAAGATGAAAATAAATTACCAAAAGAGCTCAGGGATCAAAGATAAAATAAGTCCAATTCCAGAGTCAGATATTAATGTCAATTAGAACAATAAACACATATGAAAGCTTACAGGGAATAAATTCAGTCTTTAGAAAAATACTTATGAGTTCAAATACTTTGTTAAAGAAAAATGGAAAAAAAATCCAATAATAACTCTTTTAAAAGGAAAACAAGATAAACACTAAACATGATCCTGGAAAGCAATATATTGTAAAACTAAAAATAAGATAAATAATTGCAAAAACTAATGTTTCTAATTTATGTTGAAAATAGGCATCGTAAATACAGTCATGCAAAATTTAAGAAATTAAAAATGTCCGATTCCCATAGTGGCAACATGATGCAAATATGGAAGACCCTTGCAGGCGAAGTACTCTACAGACCCATTAACAATACTGGGACATGTACACACAGTGGGGTTTTTCTTCTAACTTATTCTCAGCAAACAAGTGTTAATTTAATAAATTTATTAAAACTAAAGAACCTGAGAAACTTTTTAAAATGTCACTTAACATCCTGGGACCTGAGAGCTGCAGGTTCTAAAAAAGTGTGCTAATACAAGATAATTCAAATACTCTAAAACTTTCCCTTCTCAATTCAATATATAAATCAAGAATAATTATCATAATTAATCATGAAGATAGTTCAAGAAACTCAAAGGCTAAATTTTAAAGACTAGAAATCTGTAGTGTATTAATAATGCATTAGTAATCTTAACTAGCAAGCTAAAACTATAATGTACAATTAAATACAAGAATGTGAGGTTGGACAAATAGAGGAATATATATTAAAATAATTTATCATTATAATATACAAAAGAAAAATATTTATGGATATTAATAATCACTAAAAGAATTTACATTAATTCTTTAAAATTGAAAATACAAATATAGGATTTGCATAACATTTTTAGGGATATACTGTGTATTAAGACTTCAAAACCATTAGATATTATCCATTTAAATAAATTCTGGAAAAATAAATTTTAGCTAAACACTTAATGTATTATATATTTTAGGCATTTTTAACTTCCACTCTATTTGCATTTCCTAAGAACCTATACTGACTATAATTGCAACAATTATTAATAGATAATGGCATTTTTTACATAAAGAAAAGTAACAAAAACAATCTAAATAGGTAAGGAGTAATGAGTACATTGTAGAAGAAAGAAAACATGGCTCTCATTTTAAAGGGAATTTTAGGTTATGCTAGAACCAAAGAGGAGTGACCAAGGCCTTGAAAGATGAATCTGGGTTATTCCAGGTTCCATGACGAATAAACAAGAAAGTTCACCAAGTTCTCTAATAGCAACAGAGAGGGTTGTAAATTAAGACAAATTTCTAGTACATTGGTGTATACATCAGAGAAGCAGATGAGAGCCAGGTAGCCAAGGGTTACATTATAGCATTCTCAGTCTTTCCATTGGTGGATTTTAGAAGGTTAAGTTAACATGTTCCAAAGATTTTTATCTGTAAATCAAGATGTTAGCCACAACACAGTGGAAAACAAGAAATAGCAACTTAGAAGGCTAAAGTTCACCCACAATAAACAGTAAAATTAGGCCTGGAAACTGCAATATTCCAAAGCCTCTATATTCATTGATATTTTAATCAGTCTATCAGTCCTTGCAAACAGCTTCTTTCCAGGAAATTATTTCATAACATATACAGCCAAAATGGAAAGTTAGTTTCTCTATTTGCCAGAAATAATAAGTTCTAGTTTCAGAACAGCTTGTTAGAATAAGATCTCTTATTCTCCATGTAGTCCCCAGAGATTGAACTCAGAAACCCAGACTTGGTGGCAAATGGCTCCATGAACTCTGTCAGCTCACCAGTTGAATTTATTAATTTTATTTTTTGTTAATAGTTTTTTTTTAAAAAATAGATTCTTTTCTCATACAATACATTCCCACCAGATTTTACTCCCTCCCCTCCTCCTAGTTTCTCCCACCTCTAATTTGCCCTGGATGTACTCCCCTCTCTCTCCAATGGAAAAGAGTAAGCCTACAGGAGACAACACCAAACACACTAAAACAAAATACAGTAAGACAAGGCAAAAGCCCTCTAACCAAATTAGGACAAGGAAACCCAACAGGAGGGATAAAGTCCCAAGAGAAGCCAAAGAGTCAGAGATGTACTCACTCTCACAGTTAGGAGCCTCACAAAATCAAGCTATCCACTACAACATATAAACAGGGGGCCTGGTAAAGGCCTATGCAATCCCTGTACTTGCTTACTTTTGTCTCTGGGAGCACATATGTACCCTACTTAGTTGTTTCAATAGGCCATGTTCTCTTGGTGTCTTCCATCCCCTCTAAGTCCTATAATATTTTTACCCCCTCTTCTACCAGATTCCCAGATCTCCAATGAAAGAAGGATCTCTTTTTCCCATACTGGGTCTCTTATATGTTCCCATCTGCTTCCTGAGAGAGCCTCTCTGATGATCACTAGACAAGGCATTGATCTATGAGTAAAGAAAAATGTCACTAAGAATTATTTTTTGAGATACTATTGAATACATTGTAAGAATATATGTCTTCAGGAGAATATCTGCAGGTATTTTACCATTTTATGTTCTTTTGTTGTTTTTGTTTTGATATTTTTATTAATTATTTTATTTATTTACATTTCAAATGTTGTCCCCCTTCCCAGTCTTCCCTCTGCAAGTCTCCCTCTCCATTCTCCCCTCCTCTTTGCTTTTTAGAGGGTGCTCCCCTACCAACCCACTCACTCCAGCCTCACCCTCCAGCATCCCCCTTTGATGGGGTAGCAAGCTTCTACAGGACCAAGCATCTCCCCTCCCATGGATGTCAGATAAGGCAGTCCTCTGCTATCTATGTAGTGGGAGGTATGGACCTACCCATGTATGCTCTTTGGTTGGTGATTTAGTCCATAGGAACTCTGTGTGGTCTGGTAAGTTGATGTTGTTGTTCTTTCTATGGGATTGCAATCCCCTTCAGTTACTTCGGTGCTTCCCCTAACTCATTGATGATGATGGTGGTAGTGTTGTTGTTGTTGTTGTTGTTGTTGTTGTTGTTGTTATTATTATTATTATTATTATTATTATTAACACCAGAGCCTAACTAGATAGTCATCTGGGCTATCTAGTTTCAAGTTCCTGGCTATCCCAGAAGTGTCAGGCAGGGGCTCCCTCTTGTGTGGTTTTTAAATCCACAAGAGCATAAATCCCTCAAGTTAAATCAGATTTTAGTTGTCCATTCCCACAAATTCTGAGACGCTCTTTCCCCAGAACATCATGCACATAAAATAGACTGCATTTCAAAGGTTTTGAGACTGGGTTGCTGTCTGTGTTGCTCTGTCAGTAGCTGGCAGAGAACACCTCTGCACCAAAGAGTCGAGAACATAGGCATGAAAGTTCCATCAACTTGACCTCTCCACTTTCAATGAGCTCTGTGGATGTCCTCAGCAATGGGGCCCCTGCTATCAGTTGTAGAGAGAGGCCCTCTGTCTTATCTTTTGGCAGAGTTACTAAGTAATCTCCACAGTATATCCCTGGCTAACAACTCAACCAAATGCAAAGGAATCCTGCCACTGGAAGTCTTGCCTGGCTATAAGAGATGGTTAATTGAGACTCTGTCCCCCAACTACTAGTAGTCCTCACTAGGATCATCCTAATAGATTCATGGAAATTACCACTGCACTAGGTTTCCACACCACTCCACAAAGCCACCCAATTGCAGCCATCTCTCTTGAACTTTCTCCATCTATTCCAACCCCTCTTCTTGATCACTCCTTCTTCTATCGCCTCTAGCTGCAAGTTCACCTGCAAAATCTATTCTATTTCCAATTCCAAGGAAAAGCATTGCATCCTGCTCCCCAGTTCCCTTCTCATTACCAAACTTCTCTGAATTTAATACTGTACCTTGATCATCATCTATATAATGGCTAATATTCCCTGAGAAGTGATTACATACCATACTTGTCTTTCTGGATCTGGATTATCTCACTCAAGATAAGTTTTTTCCATTTCTATTCATTTGCCTGCAAATTTCAGAATGTCTTCTTCTTTACAGCTGAGTACTGTTCCATTGTATGCATGTACCACAATTTTAAACTATTATTCTTTTGAGGAACATTTTAGTTGTTTCCAGTTTCTGGATATTCTGAATAAAGCCTCAATGAATATGGTTAAGCAACTATCCTTGTGGTAGGATAGGGAATCCCTTGGGTATATGCCTAGTAGTGGTATAGCTAGGTCTTGAAGTAGATCAGTTCCCCATTTCCTGAGAAACTACCAGATTGATTTCCATAGTGGCTGTACAAAATTCACTCCCACCAGCAACGAAGGAGAAATCCCCTTGGTGTACATCCTCACCAGCATGTCCTGTCATTTGTGTTATTGATTTTAGCCATTCTTACCAATATAAGATGGAATCTCAAAGTAATTTTGATTTGCATTTCCCTGATGGCTAAGGATGGTAAATATTTCTAAGCCGTTTTGTTGAGATTCTGCTATTGAAAAGTCTCTATTTATGTCTAGATCCATTTTTAATTAGATTATTTGTTTTTGATATCTAGTTTCTTGAATTCTTTACATATTTTAGTAATTAATCTTCTATTGTGTATGCAGTTGGTTAAAAAACATTTTCCCATTCTGTAGATATCTACTTTGTCCTATGCCTTACAGAAGCCTTTTGGTTTCATGTGTTTTCACTTATTAATTGTTGACCTTAGGCCCTGCATTATTGGTGTTCTGTTTAGTAAGTTGTCTCACATTCCAATGTTTTCAAGATTATCCCCCACTTTCTCTTCTATCAAGTTTAGTGTATCTAGTTTTTGTTGAGCTTTTTGATCTGACTGGACTTTAGTTTTGTGCAGGGTGGTAAGAATCCATTTGCATTCTTCTGCATGCAGACATCCAGTTAGAGCAGCACCACTTGTTGAAGATGCTTTCTTTATTTTTCCATTGTGAAGAGAAGTTGTTCCTAGGTGTACAAATTTATGTCTGGGTCTTTAATTTGATCCAGTGATAGTTTGGTTTTATGCCAATACTATTATTACTATATAGTTCAATAGTATAACTTTTCCAATTTGAAATCAGAAATAGTGATACACCAAACAGTTCTTTTATTTTTCAAGTTTTTTTTTTTTAGCTCTATTGGGTTTTATATATTTCTATATAAACTGGAGAATTGTCCTTTTAATGTTTGTAAATAATTGTGTTGGAATTTTGATGAATATTGCTTTGAATCTGTAGATTGCTTTTGGTAGGATGGTTATTTTTACTATGTTAATCCTACTGATCCATGAGCACTGGAGAAGATTACATCTTCTGATATCTTCTTCAACTTCTTTTGTAAAGATTTGAAGTTTTTATCATATAAGTCTTTCACTTAGTTAGTTAGATTTACCCCAAGATATTTTATATTATTTCAGGCTATTATAAAAGGTAGTGTTTTTCTGACTTCATTCTCAGTGTGTTAGATATTTGTATTTAGGACGGTTACTGATTTTTCTGAGTTAGTCTTGTTTCCAACTTTGTAGTTGAATGAATTTTCAGCTGTTTATGTTCCCTGATGGAATTTTTCTGATCACTCAAGTATACTATCATATCATCTGTAATAAGGATACTTCTTTCCAATTTATATCTCTGATATCCTCTAGATGTCTCATTATTCTAGCTGAATTTTTAAGTACTTTCTGGAATAGATATGGAGATAGTGAAAGCCTTTACTTGTTGATGATTTTAGTCGAATTGCTTTAGTTTTGCTCCATTTAATTTGATGTTGGCTATAGGCTTGCTATAAATTGCCTTGAATATGTTGAGGTATAACTCTTGTAAATCTAATCATTCCAGGACCTTTATCATGAAGGAGTGTTGGATTTTGTCAAGGGGCCTTTCTATATCTAATGAGATAATCTTGTGTGTGCGTGTGTGTGTTTTCAGTTTCTTTATTTGTTATTGGGTGGAATACATTTACTATTTTTAATATATTAAATGATTCCTGCATCTCTGGACTGAAGCTTATTTTTCATACTGGCTCATCTTTTTGGTGTGTTGTTGGATTTGATTTTCATATTTTATTGAGAATTTTTGTGTCACTGTTCATAACAGAAATTGGTCTGTAATTCTCTTTCCTTGTTGAGTCTTTATATGGTTTGTATATCAGGGTTACTATGGTCTCATGTAATAAATTTGATGATGTTCCTTCCCTTTATATTTTGTGGAGTAATTTGAGGAGTATTGGTATTAGCTCTTTTTGGAAAGCCTGGTAAAATTCTGTGCTAAAACCTTCTGGTCCTGTGGGTTTTTTTATTTGGAAGATTTTAATGGCTGCTTCGATATCACTAAGAGTTATAGGTCTATTTTAATTGTTTATCTGATCATGATTTAACTTTGTTAAGTCCTATCTATAAAGAATATCATCTACTTTGTTTAGATTTTCAAATTTTGTGGCATACAGGTTTTTGAAGTAAGACTTAAT
>JADRCC010578541.1:0-19074 GCA_019843855.1 Hylomyscus alleni
GTCGGACCACATTCTCAATATCCACCCCTCCCCACCTCTACTGTGTTTGAGGCAGGGTCTCTTATAGCTCAGGCAGGCCTTGAACTGCCTATTTAGCCAATGATGACCTCGGAGTCCTGATCCTTTTGCTTCCACCTCCCTAGTGTTATAGAATTCCAGTCTTGAGCTTTCAATACTTTATTTAGAAAATACAGTTTCGCCAGGCAGTGGTGGCACATGCCTTTAATTCCAGCACTTGGGAGGCAGAGGCAGGCATATTTCTGAGTTTGAGGCCAGCCTGGTCTACAGAGTGAGTTCCAGGACAGCCAGGGCTATACAGAGAAACCATGTCTCAAAAAATCAAAAAAAGCCAGGCGGTGGTGGCGAATGCCTTTAATCCCAGCACTTAGAAGACAGAAGCAGGCGGATTTCTGAGTTCGAGGCCAGCCTGATCTCCAGAGTGAGTTTCAGGACAGCCAGGGCTACACAGAGAAACTGTCTGGGAAAAAAAAAAACCAAACAAACAAAAAAGAAAATACAGTGTCAGCCTTAATCTCTAGGCTTTCCCTAACACACACACACAGACACACACATGCACATGTGCACACACACACACAGACACACACATGCACACACACACAGACACACACACACACACACACACACACACACACACACACACACACACTTGCTTATACATCTCTGTATCTCACTTTCTTTCCTACCAGGCTAGGATCTCTACCTGTCAGCAGCACCACTCACAGAAACTGGGTCCCTCACTTTGCTTCTCCTTGCTGAACACACCAACACTAAAGTCATGAAGAAATCTATGGGCTGACGAAGTCTGATGACTATTACACATGAATAGCCAAGGTTGCTCTTTTAGAGTGTTCAGCATACCTGGGCCTGGCAGGGTGCTGTGGAAACAGACCGGAAGCTTAGCTCGAGCTGGCTAGCCAAGTGTGCCTGGTGATTGTTCAGGCTAGGGTTGTTGTTGGTGAAGTAAATGGATTAGATCTGCATGTCTTCTAGTTTTGATGCTAACAGACATAGGCTAGGTTAATGTTGATTTGACAGTAAGATGACTCAGACCCAGTTTATATTGATTGATTGACCGAGACAGAGCGTCATTTTTTAGCCTAGGCAGGCCTGTAAACTCATGGCAATTCTCCTGCCTCAACCTCCCTATTGTTAGAATGTGAATATCTTAAAACAATTTATTTTAGAAATATCCTACCTGGGGCTAGTGAAATCATTCAGTAGGCATCTTAGTTGTGGTTTCTATTGCAGTGATTAAATACCATGACTAAGAGCAACTTGGGGAGGGAAGGGTTTCTTCCAGTTATAACTCCCAGGTGACACTCCATCACTGAGGGAAGTCAACAGGCCAGGAGTCTGGGGGCAGGCACTGAAACAGAGGCCTTGGAGGAGTGCTGCTGACTGGCTTGCTCAGCCTGCTTCCTTATAGCATCTAAGACCACCTGCCCATGGTGGCACTGCTCACAGTGAGCTGGGCCTTCAGTGTGTCAGTTGATATAGAACTAGGCAGCACAGCAAGAAAAGGCATGTCCTGCCAAGCTTGATGACCTGAGTTCAATCCCTGGATCCGCATGGTGGAAGGAGAGAGCTAACTCTCAGAAGTTGTCCTTTGACCTCCACACAATTTGTTAGCTTGTTTGGTATTTTTTTTTTTTTTAAAGATTTCATTTATTTATGCATGTGAGTATACTGTAGTCTTCAGACACACCAGAAGAGGACAACAGATCCCATTACAGATGGTTGTGAGCCACCATTTGGGTGCTGGGGATTGAACTCAGGACCTCTGGAACAGCAGTTAGTACTCTTAACCACTGGGCCATCTCTCCAGTCCTGTTTTTTTTTTTTTTTTGGTTTTTTTCGAGACAAGGTTTCTCTGTATAGCCCTGGCTGTCCTGGAACTCACTCTGTAGACCAGGCTGGCCTCGAACTCAGAAATCCGCCTGCCTCTGCCTCCCAAGTGCTGGGATTAAAGGCGTGCGCCACCACCGCCCGGTCATTTGCCCTCTCTTAAGACAGCTCCCAGGAAAACATCATGTGACACAACTGAGTTGTTAAAGAAACCAGAAATTTGCACTTCATAGGTGGTCCTGGGTTATATCAGAAAGCAAGTTATAGAGAGCAAGCCAGTAAGCAGCATTGCTCCATGGCCTTTGCTTCAGTTTCTGCCTCCAGGTTCTAGCCATGAGTCCTTCCTCTGACTTCCCTTCTTGAAGGACTATAAACTATAATGTAAAATAAACCATCCTTCCTCACGTTGTTTTTGGTCATGGTGTTTTATCAAAGCACTTGAAACCTAAGGAGCTGGAGATGGCTGGGCAATTAAGAGTACTGGTGCTCTTGCACAGGAACCAAGTTGGTTTCCCAGCACCCACTTGGTGGCTCACAATCACCTGTAATCCCGGTCCCAGGAATCCAACACTCTTTTCTGACCTCTTTGGGCACTGCATATACCACAACCATACATGCAGGCAAAACATCCACAGACATAAAATAAAATAGGTAAATCTTTGTTTGTTTCAAGACAAGGTCTCTCTATATAGTCCTGGATGTCCTGGAACTCACCATGTAGACCGGGCTGGCCTTGAACTCTCAGATAGTTCTGCCTCCCAACTGCTGGGATTAAAGGCATGCACTACTACCTGGCTAAATCTTTTTTTTTTTTTTTTTTTTTTTTTTTTAAAGAAAGCATACTAAGATAGAGATCACCCATTGTATTAATAATGTCTGCTTCTGTTCTCCATGAATCCTCTCCTGTGTATCTTGTTCCTGCCTATCTTGTGGAACTCATGGTCTGACAGGTGAGGTCTATTAGACATGTCCCTGTTAAGAGCCATAGTGGTTTTCTGTACCTATGGCCTCAAGTGCATCCAGGCAAGCGCTGACAAAAGAGGACTCCTATCTCTTAAAAGCTTGCTGGTAGCTAAAGAAGTAACCAAAGTGTTTCTTAGGTGCATGACTATAACATGAAAAAGACAACCTTACAAAACCTGCTAGTTACTATGACACAATCTGATACACACAAGACGGCACCCACACATATAAGACCAGGATCCCCCTGCTCACTTGGTGGGAAGTTATTTGATTTGCGTCTGGAAACACCTCCCTCCCATTGTGTTATTGGAATCCTGCAGGGTATTGGCCCTTCTCCCTCAAAGACTGTAGATGTGCTCCTTCCTGGGTAGAGACTCCTCCCATTGACAACATCGGTTAATTTTTTAGGAACTACCAGGTATGAATGTGGTTATTTTTTTATTATTATTTTTCTGAACTTCCTTCTTGGTTTGAAAATGAGAAGTTTGACCGGATTATCTTCAAGATCTGTGCTGGTTTTGATGTTCTACAACTGCACTGTGATCAGTTGTAGAGAACGGCATTTATATGTTTGTCTTCCCCCAGGAGATTAGGCCCTATCGGGTAGCCCTCCACTTGTGCTTCTATTCTGCATCACTGACCTTTAACCATTACCTCTAGTTAGTGGTGCGGAGATTGCATGTTCCAATTCCAACCTACCCGACCAGTCATCTCCCTCCGTTCCACAGAAAAATGCCCTCACTCAGTTCAATCAAAACAGACCACTTGCCTTGGGCATTCTGCCACTACTCAAGAAGTCTTTTTCTTCGGGCAATTTCAAGGTAAAGCTTGTAGGAATTTACTTCCAATTCTAAAAGGAACGAATGAAAGGGGAATCAAAGATGAGAGTCTGAAATGGAAGTTATGGTTTTGAGAGATGAGCTGGAAGGGGTACAAGGCTTAACCCAGTTGGGTCACAACTGCTAATTGACAGTCTACTGATATAAACTCGGGAAATAACAATGCTTCTATGTATATGAAAACATTCCATCTGCCAGTTGGACACTGGGGTGCCTTTACTTCCATTCTACCTTGAATTCCCTGCCCTACTAAGAAGACTCACTAAGGATATTTTATTTCAGAGAGTTTCTATTGACATGTGTATATGTGTACTATCTGCATGTCTTCAAGTTCCCATCAGCCATCTTGCAGTTAGTAATTCATCTTCTTGTGTGAGTTGGTCCAACTTCGGAAACAGTTCACAAATTAGTTACCTTGAAAAAGGGACCCCCAAAGTGTCAAGATCTGAATTTCAAAGATTTCTCAGATGTGAATGAAGAATTCATTTCAATTCAACATTATTGGAGGGGCTGGAGGGATGGATCAGGGGTTAAGAGCACTGACTGCTCTTCCAAAGATCCTGAGTTCAATTTCCAGCAACCACATGGCGGCTCACAACCATCTGTAATGGGATCTGATACCCTCTTCTGGTGGGTCTGAAGACAGTGACAGTGTGCTCGTAAATTAAATAAATAAATCTTTTAAAAAAAATTGTTGTAGGAACATGGGGCATTCAATAAAAGCAATATTCAAAGTTGGCAAGATGATTGCCAAACTACTTGCTGCCAAACCTGGTGGCCTGAGTTTGATCTCTGGAACCCATATTGTGGGCTTCATAAGTAGTCCTCTGACCTACAGAGGTCATACTGTATTTTGTGTGTGAAATTAAACAAATAAATAAATACATGTAATGATAAGCAACAGTGAGAGCTAGGACTGGAGGCCAGTTAGTAGAGTGATTGCCATAACATGCATGAGGCTCTGAGTTCATTCCTACCAACCCTACTTGGGAAGGTGGCACACTTCTGTAATCATAGCACCCATGCCCAGCATGTGCACACCTTTAATCTCAGCACTTGGAAGGCAAAGGCAGGAGAATCTCTGAGTTCAAGGCCATCCTGATCTGCCAAGCAAGTTCCAGGACAGCCATCATGACACAGACAAACCCTGTCTAGAAAAACAAAACAAAAAACTGAATAAATAAATCCTAGTACTCAAGATAAACAAGCAAGAATATCAGAAATTCAAGTCATTTTCAGCTGTATAGCAAGTACAAGTCCTCCTGAGATAGCATATCTTATTTCAAAACAACAAAAGGCAAAAATAAATAAAAACAAAAGCAATAAGTTATTCTAGACATGAAAACTCTAACATCATTTCCATTAAAATCATTGTGTTAGATGCCTTTGTATCCTTGAAATAAAATATCTGAGAAACACAACTTAATGAAGGAAAGATTTATTTGGGCTCATGATCTCAGAGTTATGGTTGACTGGCTCTATAGTTTCTGGGATGGAATGAAACAGCAGTTTGGTACCACTTCCCACCCCCTTACCCTCAACAGTTCTTAAGAGATGCTGGCTTTTGTGTAACCACCAGAAATCCCTCTGTAGTCTAAGTTGAGCTCATTTCTGGACATATGAACAACCTGAGAACTAACAAGGGCTTAGGTTGACTTAAGTTGTAGAGCATTGAAGAGATTATCTATGCAAAAGACAGATCTGTGTATTGTCATGTATAGAGGAGAGCCAATAAGCAGACTACAGGCATAGAGACCCTATCTGGTGAAATTATAGCAGATTCCTACAACAATTTTTTTAAAGATTTATTTATTTAATTTATGAGTACACTGTCACTGTCTTCAGACCCACCAGAAGAGGGTATCAGATCCCATTGCAGATGATTGTGAGCCACCAATCTGTGAGCCAGCAAATCTGGAGAAAGATACGGACATCCAAGTACAGTAGGCACTCAAGAACCAAATAAATATAACTAGGAAACAATCTCTACATTATACTTAAAGTATCAAGAATACAGAAATAATAAAGCATACTGGAAGTTACACGGGAGAAATCCTGAGTTACAAGGGCTAGCCTAGAGAATCACAGCAGATTTCTTAGCAGAAATCCTAGAGGCTAAAGAGACAAATTGTTGTCTTTCAAGGCAGAAAGTATGTAACTACCAACTGAGACTATTCTATGAAGAAAAGCTATCCCTTAAAATCACAGAAGCAAAGACTTTCTATGATACACATAAACCAAAGCAAGACCAAGATATGAAAGACACAAAAGAATTCTACACACAGAAAAGGAAGACACATATAGCAGAAGGACTTAGGAGCGAATGGATCTCACCAGGAGAATAGATAAATAAAAATAGAAAAAAAGTCAAACATCAGTGTATTAGTTACTTTTGCATAGTTCTGACCACAACATATGAGGGAATAGCAGGGGGAAGGATTTAGTTTGCTGCACAATCTCAGAGGATTCAGTTTATCATGGTCAGAAAGAAGAATATGGATGATCTCGCACCATGGCAGACTAAGGCAGAAGGAAAGCACTCTGCTTGCATTCTCCCATTCCTTTTATTCCATCTGGCCATCCAGTTCCTGGAAGGTGCCAACCACATATCCTCCCCCTCAGATAATCCTCTCTGAAAATGTCTTCCCAGACACCTCCAGTGGTGTGCCTCATTAACCTCCTAGGTGACTCTAAATTTACTCAAGTTGGCAGTGAAGAGTAGTCATCACAAATATTAACTCAATAAACAGTAGACCTTCTAAGATGAAAAATAGATATTTCAATAATAATCCTGAATATATATATGTATATATATGTATATATGTTCTTAACTCTCCAATGAAAAATGTAGACTACTTTTAAGTGTTAAATTAAAAGTAAGACCCTACTATTCACTGCCTGCAAGAAACTCACCTCAGTAATAGACACACAAATTGAATTGAAAAGGTAAATATATTCTAAGTTCACAGAATCAGAAATCAGTCAGGTGCCATCTTAGTCATATTAGACAAAGTGCAGACTTTGAGTCAAAAGAATCAAAATGATCCCTAGATATTGATAAACAGAGCAATCCATTAAAAAGTTATTACTGTGCTCACCTCAGACATAAAGAAACATAGAGATACAATAATAAGGTATAACATCAATACCCTGCTCCCATCAGTAGTTACAAAATCATACACCACAAAAATCAACAAAGAAATTTAAGAATCAAACTGTTCTGCACGTCAAATGAACTTGACAGATGTTAACAGTGTATTCTATTCAACAGCCATGGGATACATATTTTCTTAAAAGACCATGGGACTTTATTCAAAATAGTAGTTCCTAAAGCATTTCTTTTTTTTTTTTCTTTTCTTTTTTTTTTTTTTTGGTTTTTTGAGACAGGGTTTCTCTGTGTATCCCTGGCTGTCCTGGAACTCTGTAGACCAGGCTGGCCTCGAACTCAGAAATCTGCCTGCCTCTGCCTCCCAAGTGCTGGGATTAAAGACGTGTGCCACCACTGCCCAGTGACCTAAAGCATTTCTTAACAAAAAAATAAAGTAAATTCACATATCTTGTGAGGTCAAATCAATTAAAAACATAAATTAGCACCTAAAGAGCCTTAAAGAAACTATACAAATTAATGGAGACAGAACAATATATTTTGACATGATCAGTGGACATTGAAGAAGTCTTTAAGAAAAAAAAATTTAATCCTAGAGTTGAATGAAAATGAAAACACGAGGCTGGAGAGATGGCTCAGCAGGTAAGAGCACTGACTACTCTTCCAAAGGACCTGAGTTCAAATCCCAGCAACCACATGGTGGTGCACAACTATCATAATGAGATCTGACACCCTTTTCTGGTGTGTCTGAAGACAGCTACAGTGTACTCACATTAAATAAATAAATAAATAAATAAATAAATAAATAAATAAGTACTAAAAACAAAAACAAAAATGAAAATGAAAACACAAATTCCCAGAAGGTTTGCAATATAGGCAAGGAAGCTCGAGAAAGAAGTTTAGGTCTGCAGTGATCTATTTTGAAAAGTCAGGCTGGGCAGTGGTGGCACACACCTTTAATCCTAGCACTTGGGCGGCAGAGGCAGGCAGATTTCTGAGTTCGAGGCCAGCCTGGTCTACAGAGTGAGTTCCAGGACAGCCAGGGCTACCCAGAGAAACCCTGTCTCGAAAAAAAGAAAAAACAAAGAATAATGAAATTATGTCACTTGTAGTAAAATGGGTGGAGCTGGAGATCATCATGCTTAGCAAAAATAAGCCAGGTTCTGGGTTGAGTATATGAGTTGGCGGAATGCTTGTAGAATATAAGGGTTCAGTTCCCAGCACCCACCTGGCAGCTCCCAACTGTCTGTAACTCCAGTTCTAGGATATCCAATCTCCTCTACTGAAATTGATGGATACCAGGCCTGCTCTTGGTACACACATTCACGCAGGCAACCACACACAAATTAAATAAAAATAAACCCTGTTTTTAAAAAAGATTGTGATCACGTATTTGGGAAGTTGAAGCAGAGGGCTGCCATAAGTTTGAGGTTGCCCTGAGATACGTCCCACATGAAATTGTTTCAGGAAATTATATATGATATATATTTCAATATATGTTTTATAATAATAAACTATACTTTAATAATACATTTGAATTCATTAATAAATTTACTATTTAATACATTTAAACCTTTTGAAAGTAAAATAAAATAAAAACATGTGTGGCCAGTGCCTTGAGAGAACGATGACGAGGCAAAAGCATCCTTTGTCCTGTACACTCTGGTAGTTACTGGGGTAACAGGAAGATACAGCCGGGTTGGCACATACAACCCAATTTAGCGCTCTTACAGATACAGGATGCTAGGAAGAAGACATTAACCTCTCTCACAGATCTGAATGATAAAATCTGGAGGAATGATGCTGGTGAGGCACTTGCTTCAGACATTGAAGGTTGGGGGAGGGGCAGTTCAACAGGTAAGGATGTGGATGACAGAAGGAGGGAGAGGCAAAAGAAACAGAGGCATGGACTTGTCAACCCAGGGTGTGTTCAGAGCCCTGCAGTTGACTCCGCTGAGGACACAGGGTTGGAAAGCCCGCTCATCCCAACTGTGAAAGCTCACGGCGGTGTTAGAACTGCACAGGAGCCTCACTGCGAGCTTAGGAGGGTGGTTTGCTTGTTTTATCATGAAAGTGGCCTTCTTAAGTCTGTGCTTATGGTGGGGAGACCAGACCGGAGGCAAGAAAACCTG
The DNA here is from genome assembly GCA_019843855.1 of Hylomyscus alleni. Classification (NCBI taxonomy): domain Eukaryota; kingdom Metazoa; phylum Chordata; class Mammalia; order Rodentia; family Muridae; genus Hylomyscus; species Hylomyscus alleni. The sequence continues at coordinate 8,907 of JADRCC010578541.1, forward strand.
TTAGGAAACTATTAAAATGATTCAGCCAAGGTAATTAAAACTTAACAAGGGCAGCAGCAGTGTGGGAATGCAGAGAAGAGTCTCCAGAAACACCTCTGAGGTAAATATAGTAGATGCAGGTGGGAGATGAAAAGTGGTACGCAGTAACTGAGGGGCTGCGGGAATAGCCTAATGGAAAAAGGACAGTGGGGTGAGGGGGAAGGCGGGCCAAGGTGGAAAAAGGAGTCCAACATAGAAGGGCACTGAGAGCAGCTGGTTATGTTTCTGAAGGCGTCTGAGGTTAGATAAAAGGCAACGGAGATCAGAGGGGAAATCCTTAATGGGGAACTACAGACTCAAGATCCGGCTTTGGACTCTGAAGTGAGAGTGATGGAGAAAGATGGTGCCAGAAACGTGAGTGTGAGTGTGTGTGTGTGTGTGTGTGTGTGTGTGTGTGTGTGTGTGTGCATACATGCAGAGTGCAGACACTGACGGTAGTTGTCTTCCTCAGTTATTCACACTACTTTTGAGACAGGCACTCCCACTGAACATTTAGACTGGCTGTCCAGCAAACCCCAGAAATCTGCCTGTCCCTACCCCTGTCCCCTGCCTCCAGCCTTGGGATTAAGGCCACAGGCTTTTGTTGAGGAACCCCAGCAGGTCCTCGTGATTCCAAGGAGAATTTTTTTTTTTTTTTTTACCAGATGAGGCATTGTTCCAGCATCCCCCACCCCAGATGAGTAACGCCAAAACAAAGCGACTTCCCCAACCCCTCAACGACAGCATCTAGCTTCGCAGAACCGAAGCTCACATTTTGCTAAGTTGATCACATTCAGGACAATGTGAGAAACACACATTGTCCTGAATAAAACGTGTGCTTTATTTCTTTCCTCATACTTTTCCTCGCTAATATAAAGTATTTTCCTATGAAAAGAAGCCTTTGGGTGACATAGTGAGGGAGGGGTGTAGAAAATTTAGAGCCAATCCTCCATACCATGTGATCCAAACCCTGGAGTCCTACTCGGTTCCCCCTCCTCTTCTGTCGCTAAAATATGTGGCCAAAATGTGCTGTTTGAAGTGTAAACCTTTAATCCCAGCATTCCAGAGGCAGAGTCACTCGGATCTCTGTTAGTTCGAGGCCAGCCTGGTCTACAAAGTGAATCCAGGATAGGTTACACAGAGAAACCTTGTCATGGGGAAGAGAGAGAGAGAGAGAGAGAGGGAGGGAGGGAGGGAAGGAGGGAGGGAGGGAGGGAGGGAGGGAGGAGGAGGAGGAGGAGGAGGAGGAGGAGGAGGAAGAAGAGGAGGAGGAGGAGGAGGAGGAGGAGGAAGAAGAAGAGGAAGAGGAAGAAGAGGAGGAGGAAGAGGAAGAGGAGGAGGAAGAGGAGGAAGAAGAAGAGGAAGAAGAGGAGGAGGAAGAGGAAGAAGAGGAGGAGGAGGGCGAGGAGGAGGACAAGGAGGAGGAGGAGGAGGAAGAGGGGAGGGGGAAGGAGAGAGGAACGGGGGGTGGGGGTATGTGGTTCCCTGGTTGAGTGAGTTCTTTCCTCATGCCATTGCTACATCCTGTATATGGACACTTAGGTCTGTGGTTTTAGAATAAAATAAATGAAGATGTGAAATTCAAAATAGATTCCCAGAGCCCAGCCCACTTTCTCTCCCCACTCCCATACCGAGTTTTCCTTGAGTCCTGCACACAGACACACAGACACACACACACACACACACACACACACACACGTATATTCCTATTGTAAGCAACATTCTTGTCTTTCTAAAATAAACACAAGCTCAATGTAAAGAATCAACAACTGCTCAAATAAAAGTGAAGAATGAGGAAAAAGAAGAGATGAGGGAAAGGCGGGGAGTAAGAATAAGATAGAAGAGGGAAGGAGAAATGCAGAAGGCCAAGGGGAAGCTAATGGAAAACTCTGTCTCAAGCTTCGGATCTTGAGTCAGAATAACCAGGCCCAGGACCCGCTCCCGGGAGGCCTGAAGCATCCTCCGGCCGCAGGGATCCCCAGACCGGCGCCGCAAGCGGCTCTTAGAGCACAGCGGGGCGGAGCCGCCCAGAGAACGGCTCAGACGGGAGTGGACGTCGGAGGAGGAGTGGAGGATGCGGGAGTAAAGGGACTCCGGAGTGGAGCAGCCTGCAGCCTAGCGCAGGGTCGGGTCCCGGCGCGGGGTGGCGCCAGAGGAAGGACGGCGGGCAGGCAGGGGAGGAGGCGACCCGCAGGGCACCGCGCACACCGCACAACCGCCGCTCCTGCTGTCTGCGCGGCCATGGGCGCGGCCCGGGCCCCTCCAGCCTCCTTTCAACCCCGAGAGCCCACCGGAGACCGGGAGAGCACGCGCGTCCCAGCCACAGCCGCGGGCTCGGCGCTTCTCCGCGGCCGGGGACCCCGCGAGGTGAGCACCGTGCGCCCTTGAAGACCCCACACCCGAGATTTTGTAGGAGCTCCCTATGGACCCAGGCACTGAAATGGAGAGGACAGGAGCTCCCTCTCCTATTCAAAACCTGAGCGGGCTGTTCAGAAATGATTTAAGAAGTCCAAAAAGTAGGGAAGAACGCGTGGCCACGCATCAGGGATGGCGTCGGCAATTTGGGAGGAAAAGGGAGCGGGGAGAGTGAACGGAGTGTGACTTCTCTATTTTATGGAATAAGCAACCAAGTGCTCAAAAAGGAGTTCTCAGAACTATTTCCCACACTCTGGTGATTTCCAAGCGTGACCCCAAATCTACCCTGCAGGTGCAAGCTCAACCCGAGGGCAGGGTGGCGAGCTGACGTTCCCCCACCCCCTCTCTGAAGTCTGAGAAGAAAGTTGTACTACACCGTGTTCGTTCTGTGGAGGCTTTTTGTTCCTGGGCACCGGAGGAGTGCCCCAGGCTCCCGAGCATCCTTGGATCTGGCCAGCAGCAGTTTCCAAGCTTGTTCTAGAGGCTGCCACTTAAAAAGTTAGGCATCACGTGCTACTTCCTTAAGGCTTTCCTGTAATCTGCTAACATTTGAAGGTTTAAATATGTAGGGCGGACAGCTTGGCTGCTTTGACCCATTTGTTGATTTTCTGGACGCATGCATGAGAACTAGGTACATGATGTCCTGACCTCTGATAAACCTGTTTTCTCTGGGTATTCCTTAAACAAGATACAGAGGGAGATGCTAAGTGTGTGAATACTTAATTGAAAAAAGAAAAATTCTCAGGTGGGAATTTAAAACCGCCGTATTTGTTGTTGTGTTAATTGGGCAGCAAGGCTCCCATAGGGGGCGGGGAAAGAAACAGCTTTTCTCCACCACTAGCTGGAGTCTCCCACGAGTTGGAATACCACCCAGGCAACTGCTGCAAAAGGAACAAATGGGTATATCCAGATAAATGAGAGAGGAACCACTTGTCTGGGTGCTTAAGACACTTTGACTCTGGGATATAAAGTGCTTTGTCAGGGTTGGCTCAAATTGGGGTTCTCTCAGAAAGAGAGGGGGCTTCTTGGTCCCCATTTTGTCTGTCTGATTCCCCTGCAGGACCACCACTGCGTCTGGCACATTCCCTCTGTTTCTCTGTCTCTTGCTTCCAGCTTTAGCTTCTCTCTGTTCCCTAATAGTCTAGAGTTGGTCTAGTCAGAGGCAAAGCAGTTATGGAAGCCTGGGAATAGAGAAGCCCAGTCTTGGGGAAACAGAAATGTCCTCCAGCAGAGACAAGGAGGGCAAATGGCAAGAAGCAACTTCTAGCCTAGAGAGTGGAAGAACGAACAAAGGAACGAAGTTAACTAGAAGGGAGAGGCCTTGGACACACCATTTTGGTTTGTTTTCTCAGGACGGGGTTTCTTTGTATAGGCTTGGCTATCCTGGAACTTGATCTGTAGATCAGGTAGCCTTGAACTCACAGAGATCCAGCTACCTCTACTTTCCAGGTGCTGGGATTAAAGGTATGTGCCACACTATGCTAGGCCTAAGGACCACCACGTTGTTTCCGTGATGAGGACTCCTCTATTACACTCTCTTGCTGTTTGTCCCCATGAGGGCACTTGAAAGTTTTGTTGGAAGAAACAGAGGCCTCTAAGAAGGGCCCTCCTCAGACTTACCTTCAAAAAATATCCTTGTGCGTGCATGCATTTTTGTTCGTGTGATAGAGTGTGTGTAGAGTGTGTGTGTGCATGCACATATGTTATATATGTGCATTTGTGAGTGTGTTTGCATATGTCTATGTGTGTGTGCACATGTGTGCCTGTGTTTATGTGTGGGTGAGTGTGTTTGTGTATGTATGCATGTGCACTCTCGTGTGCAGGCACATGTAATCAGAGTGCGTCAGGTTGGGTTCTTGCTTCTACTTTATTTGAGGCAAGGTCTCTTTTATTTGTTAGCTGTGTGCACCAGGCTGGTGGGCCCGAATCTAAGGATTCTCCTCTCTCTGCTCTTCACCTCCTGTTAAGAGAGCTGGGTTCACAGAACTGAGTGCCCAGCACCTGGCTTTGTATGTGGTCTGGGCATCCAAACACTCACACAGCAAGCGTTTACCCGAGGAGCTCCCTCCCTGGCCTGAATTCCTATTTCATTTCATACCTTGAATGTTTTCAGAGAGTAACTTGGGACAGAGAAGAGAGGAAAAGAATGGCCAGGACCCCAGTAAGCCACAGAAGCAGTGAAGGGCAGATGACCTGGGCAGAGGAACTGGATTCAGTAGTTGAACAGAAAACAAACAGCCTTTATTTTATGAGAAGGACTGAGAATTTACTGGTGTTTAGTTTCTAAGGAATTTGCTAAAAATGCTGACAAAGAATGCAAGTCCCTCACTTTTTTCTACAAACATTTTACTATGAGAAATTTTAAAGATGCCTAGAAGTTACCTCCCTTTCTTTTTTTATAGATGATTAATTGTATTATTTTTTAAAACATTATTTGTTTTCACTTTATGTGCCTGAGTTGTTTTGCCTGCATGTATGTTTGTGCAGTGCAAGCACGCAGTACCCGTGGAAAACAGAAGAGGGCATCAGATTCCTCTGGAACTGGAGTGGCAACCTGTTTTGAGCTGCCACGTGGGTTCTGGGAACAGAACACTGTTTATCAGCAAGAAGAGCCAGTGTTATTAACCACTGGCCCATTAATTATTATTTTAAAATGTAAAATAATAATAAGTATAGTTTGAATATGTGATCCAGGCCTGGACTGAGGTTAAGTCAGAAACTGATTAAGAAATAAATATGAGAGAGATATTTTGGGGGAAAACTAAGAATTATATGAATGTTATTCTTCTAAATCTTCTATAACAGACAACAGATCTCTTGATTCTCTCTTCTCTCTCTCTTCCTCTCTCTCTTTCTCTGTCTCTGTCTCCCTCTGTCTCTCTGTATCTCCCTATCTCTCTTTCTGTCTCTCTGCCTCTCTGTCTCTCTCTTCCTCTCTCTCTCTCTCTCTCTCTCTCTCTCTCCAAATTTAAGACAGAACATCAGACATTCAATAAAAAGACAAGAGGGAGAAAGGCAGACTGATGCTTTTCTTTTATTCATTCATTCATTCATTGCAGCCAGGTTGTGCTTATGTAGCTCAGGCTAGCCTCCAATTCCCAATCCTCCTACCTCATCCCCCAATACAGAGATTACAAATGTCTTATTTTTAAGAAGATATTTGGATTTATCATTCTCCAATGTAAAACCCTTGAATAGCACCCCCTAACACTTAAATAACACCCAGTTCTCCATCAGAGGTGACCGCAACCCTGTATGACAGAGTGTGCTTGGCCTCACTGGGTCACATCTGCTTCCCACTGTCTTTAATGGCTTTCCCTCTGCCTGAGAACACCTCCCTCTCATCCTTGTGAGACTGTCCCTGGCATTGGTCACCCTTTGATGCTTGGTCTCTGTCTTTGTCAATTGTACATATCTTCCACCAGAAACTCTATAAGGGCAAGAATTTTTTTTTTGGCGTTGTTGTTGCTGTTGTTGTTATATTCATGGTTACATTGCTAGTTGGCAAATGATAAGAAACTAACAGATATTATTGAAGTGATTAGATAACTAATGACACAAACACAGCCTTATCTCTCTTCCACCAGGCTTGTGAAACCACTGGTAAAATACTAGAAGTCCCACTCAGGCTATCAATATTTTATAGGTAAACGATGATCTGGAGATCAGTGAGCCTTTTATCTTCACAGTGTTTCTAAGCTGCACCTGCTGGAAACGAGCTCAGTTTTGGCCACACGTTCCAAGCAAAATACACAAAACTTCACTCCCTCAGATTTCTCCTCATGCCTCTCTCTAGCCACCTCCACCATCTAGAAGCAATGTGTTCCTCTTACTTGTATATTAATGGCTCCTGCATGGTTGTATAAATGCATTTACATAGCATATACTCTTTGTCTACCTCTTTTTTTTGCTGTGAAACATCTCTGAGATTCATTGTGGCTGTTGAGTGTATCACAAGGTCATTTCTTTTTTCTTCAAAGTGGTAGCCATTGTATGGCGATTACTGTGTGTTTATTCATGCTCGTATCGATGGACACTCGGGTTGCTTCTGGTTTGGGGGCTACTTTGAATCAGGCAGCTATGAATATGCTTATAGAGTCTCCCTTATTCTAGTCCTTCACTTGAAATAGAAAATCCTCCTGTGTCCCGATGTGGATAGAGATATGGCAAAGTGACAAGGGCTCAGTGATCGGCAGTGTGTTTCCATCTGAAGACATTCCTGCTAGGAGCTAATCCACCTTGTATTCTGGGGAGTGGAGGAAATAGCACTTGGAAAATGAACACCCATGCAAACCAGGGGAGCCCTCCAATATTTTTTAAATGTGCTTTAGGTCCTTAAAAGAGATAGTGCAGAGTGCTTCCTCCCTCCCTGATGTATTCCCCTCTTCCTCTCTCAGCTTCCCGGTCCCAGAACAAGTTGACTCTAATCAGCCCCTGAACATTATGCTACTGAGGTGTTAAAACATTCATGAGCAAGAGTCTTGTTCAGAGCCTGATAAAATATTTATGTGTTTCCATGGGGCATTGCTTTCCATCTAGATTTCTCAAGGCGTTTTTCTGAGCTGTTTGTCATAATCATGAGATATACAGACAGACGATACAGCCTCAGACAACCCCATGTTACCAAGGGCAACCTCAGAGCATCCTCCTTTCTGGGTATGGAGATAATGAATGCACAGAAAAAGATGAGCTTTCAGTGTGTCCACATCAAGCATATGCCGTTGAAGTGGCTTAGGAAGAGGAGGGCTTGTTAATGTGGAACATTCACAGATGTGACCCGGAGGGGACAGTGAAAAGAACTTGCTAGAATGGAGAAGGATTGATTAAAGTGGGATGCTTACATTTCAAATGAAAGAACGAAGGGATCAGTCTCGTAAAAGGCTTAGTTTCTCTGATTCTGTCCTGGACAGAGTCTGTACAAACTATGCCCAGTGCTACAATTGAATTTTATTTCCTTCCATGAGAGCCTATGGGCGGAGTCTGCAGGATTTTCAAAAGAGAAATAAATCAAAGGAAGAAGTGGCTTTGGGTTGAGTTCTGAATGATCGATGCCTCCCTGACTGACAGCTACAATGTAAAAGATGTTTCCAGAGGCAAATTTGTCTTTTGAATTATAACAAGACCAGGTATTACAATCAGGACCAAAAGTGCCAGTATGGTTTGATCAAAGTACAAAGAGGATGAGGTGGTAAGCGGGCAGGTTTTGGTAAGAGATAAAGCTGATGAGTGGCACACATCTTTAATTCCAGCATTCAAGAAGCAAGACAGGAGGATCTCTGTGAGTTCAAGGCCAGCCTGAGTTACACAGAGTTTCAAGACAGCCAGACTACATAGTGAGTCTCTGCAATCGACAGATAGATAGATAGATAGATAGATAGATAGATAGATCGGTAGATCAATAGATATATAGACAGATATGTACATACATACATTTGTAGATAGATACATAAATAAATAGATAATAGAGACATAGATGATAGAGACATAGATATATAGATAAATAGAGGTAGATAGATACATAGATATATAGATACATAGATAGATATATAATACATACATATATACATACATGCATAGATAGATACATAGATATGTGGATAAATGATAGATAGAAGGATACATATATACATACATACATACATAGACAGACAGCAGGCCAGCTAGAAAGCTAAAGGTCAGGGCATTGGTTGGACTTTTATCTGTTTGCCATAGGTATCCATGTAACTTTTGGCTAGAGACTGGGTCAGATATTGAGTCATTCTTGGGTTATGCACCCAGCATAGGCAAAACCTTGAGATATGGTTATAGAAGGTACTTCCAGACTATCCTACCATGTCCTGTCCAGTCTAGAGGCTCAATGAAATCTAATCTAATAGAGGTAGGGTAACATCAGGAGGTTAGATTCACTATGTTTCCGGACATGGGCAGAAATGGGCCTCTCTACCCACCTTACTGCCCCTGACAAAACCCAAATGCTCCAAGTCAAACAGAAGTTAGAGGCTGTATACTGAGTCTCATCTCTTTAATCAGAACTCCTTTACTTCTCAGGAGTAACTCTCTTGGAGCCCTCATAGGCTCCTAGAGAGTGGCATTATTGGAAGTGTGGCCTTGTTAGAGTTTGTCGCTGGGGATGAGCTTTGTGGTCTCAGATGCTCAAGCCAGGCCCAGCATGTTTTTCTCTTCCTGTTTCCTGACAACATGAATGTAGAACTCTCAGCTCCTTCTCCTGCACCGTGACTACCATGATGATGACAATGGACTAAACTTCTGTAAGTTCCAATGAAGTGCTTTCCTTTGTAAGAGTTGTTGTGGTCTTGGCATCTCTTCACAGCAATAAAACCTTAAGACAGTAAGCAATGGAGCTTCCAGATCATCTTCGCAGACCACCAGATGGGGACCACAGAGACGGCTTGCAGTGTGGAACTGAAGTCATGCACATGGCCGGCCCATGGACAGGGCTGCCAGCCACCTTCAGGCACATGGCCAGCCCATGGACAGGGCTGCTGGCCACCTTCAGGCACATGGCCGGCCCGTGGACAGGGCTGCCAGCCACCTTCAGGCATGTGGCCGGCCCGTGGACAGGGCTGCCAGCCACCTTCAGGCACATGGCCGGCCCGTGGACAGGGCTGCCAGCCACCTTCATGCACATGGCCGCCCATGAACAGGGCTGCCGGCCACCTTCCACCTGTGATCCCTTTTAGGCTACAGGCTCCTATCCCAAACCGACCATCCTTCTTAAGGGATGCTTAATTCTTCTTTCCTTTTTCTTTTTTCTTTTTTTTACTGATTTAAGTTTTATTGCATTATGATGAGAAAAGATACATGATTTCAATTTATCTGAATTTGTTAACATTTAAAAACATATTTATAAAAACATATTTTAAGTAAATAGCATTCTTGTTTCCCTTTTGTACCCCATCTCCTCCCAGAGACCCCCTTCAATACCTGTAATACTTTTCATTTTTTTAATTTGTCATATTCTTTAAAATTTATAAAATATTTTAACAATAAAAATAACTATTATAAAAATTGTCTGATATAAAACAACAATCAATTGAACAGTCTTACGTAGATGCTTGTCTACAGAAATACTGAAAATACATACATCTGTCTCAATATAAATTTGAAATAACTCCAAATATATTAACTGTATATTTTAAAATAATACATCACTACTAGTATTTTTTTAAATGAACATAAATAGATAAAGTCTTTTTGTTTGGTTGGTTTGGTTTTAGTAGAGTTTAAAATCTTGGCTCTTACTGTGGTACAAGCCCAAAATAAGAACAATTTTTTAGACATTGGATTTCATTGTAATAAGCCTGTATTTCAATGACCCTCACATCACCAAAGGATTTTAGCTCCCTAGTAGCTAAGCTAAGAGTTGACAGTTCTGCTGCTCCAAGGAATGAATCGTAGGCGAGATTTTTGGATACAGATGTCCTGCTATGGTCAAAGCTATTTGATTTGAGTGATTCTCTTCATTCCATAGGGAACAGGTTACATTCATTTAAGTAATGGTGTGTGTATTAAGATGGTCTATCCATGAAGTCATTTACCAACTGTTTCAATGAACAATGATTCTGCTTGGAGGGTGGCACAGACATTAGGTGAGGGTAAGAATCTGGTTCATTGGTTGTGATGATTTTGAAAAGCATTCATCTCAGAAAAAGAGTAACTTATAAAGTCATCATCTTCAAACTTGATATAATAGTTACAAACATCAAGCAAAGCA
>JADRCC010578542.1:8479-18513 GCA_019843855.1 Hylomyscus alleni
TTATTATTATTATTATTATTATTATTATTATTATTATTATTATTATTTTCTTTTTTATTAGATATTTTATTTATTTACATGTTATACAATATCTCCTTTCCCAATTTCCCCTCCAAAAAAACCCTGAAAAACAAAAAAACAAAAAACAACAAGCACAAACCCCTGACCTCCCCCCTAGTTTTAAAAGTTCAAACTAGAAACATCTGGTCCAATTCCTTGTCAGAATGCAGATGTGTAACTTGTTTTTCTGATGGAAATAGGATCCTAAAAATAAAGAAGAAAGTTTAGAATACAAGTAAATAAAAGCCTGTCCCTTCATTTCCCTTCTCCATTCTCTCTAACCATCACCATTCTTCTTGCAGCTTCTACCAACAGAAATCAACTAAGGCAACTGCCAAACAGGAAATGCATTTACAGTCACTCCCCAAGTCTACTGAAACAGAAAGTCAGAGATATCATAGACTTCAATTGAGGAGACATACCTTAGTATGTCTTAATTTTATTCTATTTATTTTACTTTGTTTCTAAATTTTTAGTGGACTAGTTCACAGACATTTCTCAGTAAGCTATCAATGGTTTAAGACTTGAAAGTTCAGAAAGAAAAGAAAAAACTGGATCAAGTAGGAACTTTGACTTACTTTAATGTATGTTTACTAAGCAAATTTACTCAACTCCAGGCAATATGAGGAGTATTTTTAAAATGCATACAGTAATATAGAGATAACTTTTACATATTCTTTTTTTCTAAAATAACATTTTCCAAAAATGATTGCATTGCCACAGGAGACAACTTCCTTAACAAAACAACAGCACAGGCACTAAAATGGACAATATATAGGATCTCATGAAACTGAAAAGTTTCTGTACTACAAAGGAAATCACCAGTAGGGCAAAATAGCAGCCTACAAAATGGGAAAAAAAAATTTCAACAACTCTACATATGACAGAGAACTATTTTCCAAAGCAATGCCTCAGTGTAGGGGAATGCCTGGGCAGGAAGGCAGGAGTGGGTGGGTGGGTGGGGGAGCATCCTCATAGATGCTGGGGAAGGGAGCATGGGATAGGAGGATTCCAGAGGGGAGACCTGGAAAGAGGACACCATTTGAAATGTAAACAAAGAAAATATCCAATAAAAGAAAAAAAAGAAGTAAGAAAATACTAACAATCCAATAAAATGGACTGCAGATCACAATAGAGAATTCTCAGTACAGGAATCTTTTTTATTTAAATTTAATATATACATATTTTTAATTATTCACTTTACATCCCATTCACTGCCTTCCTTAAATGGCTGAGAAGCACTTAAAGGAAATGTTTAGCATTCCTGGTGAGTGAAAAAGCAAATCAAAACAACTCAAATACTCAAATGTTAGCTCATGTTGGTGAGGATGTGGAGATAGGGAAATACTCCTTTGAGAATACAAAAACTTGAGCCACTTTGGAGATTAAGTTTTTGGTTTCTCACAAGATAGGAAATAAATCTAGCTCAAGAATCTACTGTACCACTACTGTGCATATACTGATAAGACACTATATCTTACGACAAGGATGCTTGCTCAAATATGTTCATAGCAGCTCTCCTTGTAGTAGTCAGAAACTGGGAACCACATAGATGTATCTCAACAGAAGAATGGATAAAGGTAATGTGTACATTAACAAAATGGAGTATTATTCTGTTGTTAAAATGTAACATCATGGCAAATAGATAGAACTAGAAAAGATCATCCTGAATGACGAAACCCCAACCCAGAAATATAGACATGTTATGCATTCATGTATAAGTAGATATTAGTTGTAAAATAAAGCATAAGCATTCTACAATTCACAAATCTGGAGAACCTAAGTAACGAGGAGGGCTCAGGTGGGGAGGGGCACAAAAATCTCCCTGTGAAAATGAAATAAAACAGATATCATATCATAGTATGAAGACTAGGAGTAGGTAAGGAATGGAATAGGAAGGATCAGGTTGGAGGAAGGTGGAGCAAGACAACACTGGGAGAGACAACTGGAATTGGAGGGCAATTCAGGGAGGAGCTACAAATCTAATGCAGTGAAAACTTCCAGGAATTTGCCTGCAATGTTGACTCTAGATAAGACTCTTAATATTGAGCAATATAGACCCTGAACAGACCATCTTCTGTAATCAGCTAAGACTTTCAGTAGAGGGACTGGGACACCAGTCATAGTCAAAATTTCTTCTGCCAGCAAGATGTACTGGGGTATAGGTGGCTCAGATATTATAGTAGTGGCCAACTAATGATTGACTCAGTTTGAGACTCATACCAGTAGAGGAAACTCAACCCTGATACCACGGGCTGAGAACCAAAGACCCAGGATAGAACCAAGTTGGGAAAAAAAAAAGAAAAAGAAAAGAAAAAGAAAAAAAAGAAAATGATCCTTGATGATATTCTACTATACTCAGAGCCAGGAGAAAGGCATGATCCTCATCAGAAAGACTTCATCCAGCAATTGATGGGAACAGGCAGAGACTCATAACCAAACATGAAACAGAGATTGGGGAATACTGCAGAAGAGGAAGAAGTTTTGGAACCAGAGAGGTAAAGAATATCAAAGAAAACCTATAGAACCAACTATCTTAGGAACAGGGTCTGACAGAGACTTAGTCAATACTCAGGGATCCTGTATAGGTCTGACGTAGATTATGGCTGTGTACCTCGATGTTCTTAGGGGACACATAAAAGTGGGTTTGGAGGCGGTCCCTGACTCTTTTGGCTGCTTTTGGGACCCCTTCCCTCCTACTGGCTTGCCTCATACAGCCTTAATATGAGAGGTGATTCCTAGGTTTATTCCAACTTGCTAAGCCATGGTTTGTCGATATACATGATACAACTGCACACTTTTTTGAAGAGAAATGGAGGAGGGAAGGAGGAGTGGATGGGAGTGAGAACTGAGAGAGGAGGAGGGAGGGAAAACTTCACTCAATGTTATAAATGAGAGAAGTATAAATAAATTATTTAATTTAAAAAACCCCACCATATGTGACCTTTCGTATCTGAGGATCCTGTTTCCCAAAATAGTATGTCCATACTTTCTATTGGTCTGGCCAGATGTCACTGATGTGTTCTGAGCTCCATTAGATTAGTCCTCACATCAGTTAATGAGAAGGAAATCTCTGGATATAGCACCCAAGTATTGTGCTCAGATCATTGTTGTTTTCTGTCAATGTTCTATCGTATTTACAGTCTATAAATGCTCAGGATTAATTTTCTGTTTGTGTAGTTTATGTGAGTTATATGTGTGAGGACACAAATTTGTGTGCCTCTATGTGTGTGTGTGTGTATTTTTTGTATAGTGTGGTAGTTTAGTGAAGGATTTATAGTGTTAGAGTGTGTTTAGCTTGTGTAGTGTGTAGTTTAATGTGGTACATGGTATAGTGTGAGTGATTTACATGTGTGTATGTGCTTTTTTTGTGGAGTATGTTGTCAGAGTTGTGTGGGGTATGTTCAGATGTATAGTTGAAGACAAATTACCTAATCTATTTTAATATTCATTTTATTTGTAAATTGCACAATGAACAAAAACTCTATCATGTATGTCACTTGGTTTAAAAGGCTACAATTTTTTAAGTTTATTAAAACTTATTGGAAAATTACCATCTAGTGCTGCATAATATTTTGATTATTAGTATTAGATGTTGGACCATACATAGTATTTGGACCTTGTATTAGTCAGGGTTCTCTAGAGTCACAGAACTTACGGTACTCTCTATATAGTAAAGGAATTTATTGATGACTTACAGTCTGTAGTCCAACTCCCAACAATGGTTAGCGGCAGCTGTCAATAGAAGTCCAAGGATCTAGCAGTTGCTCAGTCCCATAAGGCAAGCAGGCAAAGAAGAGACAGAGAGCCTTCCTTCTTCCAATGGCCTTACATGGGTCTCCAGCAAAAGGTGTGGCCCAGATTAAAGGTGTGTGCCACAACACCTTTAATCCCAGATGACCTTGACCTGAACTCTGAGATCTTCCTGTCTTAATCTTTTGGAATTCATAGCCACTAGGTCTCAAGATCTTCATGCCAAGATCCAGGTCAGAAACTTGTATCTCTCAGCCTCCAGATTAGGGCCACAGACAAGTCTTCTAATTCTGGATTGTAGTTCATTTCAGATATAGTCAAGTCTACAACCAGGAATAGCCACTACAGACCTTAACAGAGTCACTCAATACAATTACTGATAATGTCGTTTAGTTTGATAATTCAGAATGTTTATTGGCCATCACTTATAATGTGTATAGACAACCAAATACCAATACATATCACTTAAATATATGTTTTTATATATTCATTCTAACTTCAATAAAATTTGATATAAAAATAAAATAATTTAAGGAATTGAAATTGTCTATATCTTGCTTGGATGGCAAAAAAAAGAATATATTTTGGTGAATGTAATTCTAACCATTTGAAAGAAAAAGAAGAAATGAAAGAAAAAGAATATAGTAATGGGAATATGAAAAATAAGGGATTAAAAGAAAGAGAAAGAAAGAAAGAAATCAGAGAGGTAGAGACTGAGAAAGGGAGGAGAATATGCATAGGGAATGGATAGAAGAGGAAGATTCTTCCCGCAGCCAGGCAGCAATGACCATCCAACATGTTAGTCAGCAGCCCAACAGTCATGTCATGTTGATGGTTGAAACATATTTAAAAATGGCATTTTGTTTAATTAAACTTACAAAATATTTAATTTTACTTTATATAAAATATAAAGTCAAAAACTTGAATTCTGTTTTTAATTAAACAATACTTTCTCCTTTTAGATCATTCAAATTTTAACTTTACTTAAAGTACAGTTTGAGCTTTTTCATTCTCAGGCATAAGATACTAATGCAAAGATGTATATTGAGGAAATATACAATAAAAAATCAGTTATTTTCTTTACTTCATGAACATACTGTGGGTATTCGTATATAAAGTAAAAGAAGTCAAAGCTATATACAAATGCTGAAAGAATATTTAATGAGTCCATGGTAGCATATTTTATTTTATTTAGTTTTTCATTAATATTAAAGAAACTTCTGACATGATAAAATTATATCAATAATATTACTTTATTTAAATTTTCAGTTATATTTAGTAACATTTAAATTACTTTTGACTGAGACTTAAAAATTGCTTTAACTTGATAATTACCTATAAAACAAGTTATTTGACTTTGCTTCAATTTTACTTATTTATATATCTGAAAGTCTAAATCTCTTTAAACATTTATAGCCACTTATATACTTAATTAATATAATTCTATTAGAGTTCAAACTATAATTGTAAATTTAATTTTTAAGATTATATTAATAACATAGAAGATTTAACAAGACTAATATATAAGTACTAATGAGAAAAATATTCTCATGTACTTAGACAATGCTTATATGTGCCTAATCCACATTTTAAATTTTTAATATCTCAGATTCAGTTATCATTAAAAAACAATTTAAAATGAGCAATAGATATTGCAATGAGTAAAAGAATCTTCTTTGTTTAAAACACTAACATACTCAAAATTTCCAGTAGTACATACCTCTCTTTGTTCTAGGGTTTCAAATACAATCTTTCATTGAAGTAATCCAGTCACCATCTGAAACCTGTGATGTAAGTTTTGGCCAAAAACAGCTGATGGCCATAAATTCTGTATATGAGATCTGAGTGAAGGGTCTAAAAATAGTGATCCAAACTTGACTTTTGGCCATTTCTTGCAAGAAGAAAATTAATAATGATGCTTTTCTTCTTGTAGCATTTATTGCCAAAATGCCAAATCAAGCTATATATATGTGCAGTTTTGTCATGTCCCTAGTACACACATACACACCACTCACACACACACACACACACACACATATACACACACATACACATACACACAAACACTACACAATTTAAAGTAAAATCCATCACTTAATAAAAATAAAGCAGGAAATATACTAGCAAATTTTAATTATTATAAGAGTCATGAGGTTCCTGAGAACAGGGAAGAACATAAATGAGCAAAAATAAAACTTGTATATTTTGTTGCTCTTTCAAAATGAGAAGTTTGAGTAAGTCCTTTCATCACTTGAAAGTATGGAATTTGAGGTTAAGAGCACATCACAGAGTAGGAGTGATATATTCAGAGCTACGATAGTGGGCCACACCCAATTATCCTGCCCAAATTTAAGTGAGGTACTTTATAAGTTTGTGTTATTACTAGCAGTTTACAGGCTGGAAATCAGTAAACAAGAATAAAGTAACCATAATAATTATGCAGATGGAAGTAAATATGCAAGGAAAATATTAACTTCTCAACAATGATATAAAGTTTGCTTCAAACCAGTACTTTCTAAAGACAAAATATTTTCAGTTAATCATCACTTAAATTATCATGCATTTATATATATATATATATATACACATATATATATGATATTACATTTTCATCTTGAATCTATTAAGTATCAGTACTCCGTTAAGTTTAAATATTTTAGAAAGCTATTTTCTCTGTTATTTGATCTTCATTATAAATAAAACCATAATCTCCTCGTTGTCAAACAACACTATAGGATGGAAATAGTTGGCTTATACTGATTGATATAGTGAAACTAAAACTGTACCCTCCTGTCTCCTTTCTTGTAAATGTAACTTTTATTTACCAGGTGTAACTATAGTCTCTGAGGCTTACTGCTGAATAAGCTCACCCTATCTACTTCTTTTTGAACTCTGTCTGGTTCAACCCAAACTCCTCTCTCAGCTGATTGATTCAAAATGGCTTCTTGTGGATTCTGACTGGATTGTTCTTCTTGGAAAGACTGCCTCTGGACTTCTACAAACTTAAGTGTTTCAAACACCACTGAGTTGAACTGCTTTGAATTGAACTGAGCACAACTGAACTCAACTGAACTGCACCAAACTTAAATGCACACACACCATTGACTCTAAACTCAACCAACTAACCTTAGTTACATAATTTCATTGTTTGGATAAAAGATGTATACTAATGACATGTGTGTATTCCAGCTGGATCGCACATTTAGAAGGTCTTTGCATGCGATCCTTTGCCAGAGCAGTCATATTGCTGTATTAAAATTCTTTAACTTTCTTTCACTCCCCTCACCACAACAATGGTCCCTTCTTACTTTTCTGATTCCTAAAGTCATTCCAAGTAATTTATTTATTTTTGGAAATTTGGAGCTAGAAACCTCAGAGGAGAGAGAATATTCAGTATTTGTCTTTCTGTGTCATGGTTCCCTTAATTTTTAAGTTACTAGTTTCATGTATCAATAATGAATATTTCTGTTCCATCTTAAACCACATTTTATTGTACTCTACATATTAAATACAATCTCCAAATTTTAAGAATCTTTAACTTGCTACAATAATTGTATTGTGTTATGGTTATGATAATTAACAAATATGTAAATTATTTTGATAAATAAATGTGAATACTTGTCTTAATTATTGCATTTATACTCTGATAATTATAAAGAAATACAATATGCCACTTATCAATCCAGTGATATATCATAACTATGATGAAAGAAAGTTTGAGAGAAAATTACTTTCAGGATTCTCCACTTAGCTTCTCTGTGAAATATGTTTGGGTGAGCAGGATGAATCTGGATAGTCAAAATGCACACTTTTCAGTCCCAAGACTTACATTCATATCTTTATAATTCTTGTTCTTTCTTTGCATTTTTAACACATTTCATTGGTAAACACAAAATTATGGTTCTTTGCTTCTCTTTTTCCTGGGATATTTTACATATAGTGTTTCCAAGTTATATTTTATTTCAAATTAAGCAACAATAATTATGATCCTATAACTTATTAAATATTGTCTTTCATCTATATATACATAATTTACCAGTATAATAAATTATCTTATTGTAATGATTCTGTTCATTAAACCTTGACTAAAATCATATTAAATACCAGGGGAATATATGAATTACTAAAAATCATTTTTTGTTCCATATATGTAAACTAAAACAAAACTTCCATAGTGTTACTAGAACTTAGTACAATATACTACGAAGCTATATTAGGCCAATGAGATTACTCTGAATAAAGATGTCATGACCTAACAATTTTCTTTAGGACCCATATGGTACAGTAGAGAGCTGACACTAGAAATTTGTTTCTAAGCTCACGTATGTCTGTTGGCATGAATCTCATTATCAATAAACAGAACTAATAAAATTAAGTTCTATTTAATGGTTAAGGTTAGTAATATTAATTAACAATGAGTCACTACAGGCAATACATTTTGATAACATTAGATTCTGTAATGTGTGGCATCTTTAGTGTCTAGCTATAAAGGACATTTATATCCTTTTAAATATTGACTATTGTGAAAAATGGATAGAAGGAAAAAGAATGTTAAATAGTTGCAGAAAATGAAGTGTGTGGTTGACATTATAATAGGATATATGTTGGTATGGTGAAAAACTATACTAGTGAACAAATTAAATAAATGCAATCAGTTACTTCCACCTAGTGTGATATTGATAGCAAATGTGCCTCATCTAAATGTGTTTCAATATTTAAAATAACTGTAGAAGGTTAATAAGTCAAACAGCCCAAGTGAGGATGTTTCTGTCGCACTTGGGATGGAGAAGAAAACAATCCCTGGAGGCAGAGGGAAGGAGAAACCTGGGAGAGAGAGGGGATGGGGGAGGAAAGGGGAATATTATTAGGTGTTGGGAGAGGGGAACAGTAGAAAATCCCTGATAGACAGCAAAATGAATGGAAATATGCAACTTTGGTAAGTAGGAGGTGGGAGTACCCTATAGAATATACCAGAGACCTGGAAAGGGAGAGACTTTCAGCATTCGATGGGATGAAATGCCCAACAGTGAGGAGAGGGAACTTGTAGAGTCCACCTCCAGTAGAAAGAGAATCAAGTAGAGGGATTAGGTTGCCATCCCACAGTCAAAAATTCTGACTCAGAATTGTTCCTGTCTAAAAGAATTGCAGGGACAAAAGCGAAGAAGAGCCTGGAAAGGAAGTCCAGTAACCAGCCCAATGTGGTATCCATCTCAAGGGGAGGACCCAAGGCTTGACACTTACTGATGTTGTGGTGTGCTTGCAGACAGTTTCCTGGCATGGCTGTTCTCTGAGAGGCCCAACAAGCCGTTGACTGAGATAGATGCACATATTTACACCCAGCCAGTGGTCTGAAGTCGCAGACTTGAATTAGGGAAAGGCAAGAAGAAGTTGAGGAAGAGGGTGACACCATAGGAAGACCAGTGGTCTCAACTAACGTGGACTCACAGGATCTCTCAGACATTGAGTTACCAACCAGGCAGTATACACTAGCTGGTCCGAGGCCGTGGACACATATACAGCAGAGGACTACCTGTTCTGGTCTCAGTGAGAGATGAACACCTAACCCTAGATAGATTTGAGGCCCTAACAAATGGGGTGGCATGTCGAGTGGGGGAAACATCCTCTTGGAGACAGGAAAGAGTAGGAATGGAATGAGAAACTATGGGAGGGCAGACCAGGAGGGAACATTGGACTGTAAAATAAACTAATTTTTTTTCAGAGAATGTTAAACTGGGTTAAACAAGAACTGTAATAAGTCATTTTTTAAAGTGCTTCTCTTTGCTTGACTGACAACATGTTTATATTCATTTTTGTTCTTGTTCTCATAATATTTCATTTATGACCCATCAAACCACCCATGATCCTACTATGCTGATTTAAAAGGAAAACTGAAAGTTTTAATCTGTATTAGGATTACTATAGACAAGACACTCAATAATTTCCTGTTTATCCCATGTGAAATCAAGGCCCAAATAACTTGAAGACAAACTTGTAGGCCTTTGTTTCTGTGATTAAACTAAATAATTAGATCAAATTGAGTCACTGATTGAGCTATGTAAATTGCAATCAGCAACGAGTGGAAGAGAAAGGGAAGTACTTACTTCTTGGCGAACATTTAAGCTCTTTGTAAATTCACTTGAAAGCAGATTCATTCATTTTTCTTTAGAAAAGATCTATGATGTTACTGTATTTATAATTGGAATTACAGTAATCAATTCAAA
>JADRCC010578542.1:24024-34062 GCA_019843855.1 Hylomyscus alleni
TTTGAATTGATTACTGTAATTCCAATTATAAATACAGTAACATCATAGATCTTTTCTAAAGAAAAATGAATGAATCTGCTTTCAAGTGAATTTACAAAGAGCTTAAATGTTCGCCAAGAAGTAAGTACTTCCCTTTCTCTTCCACTCGTTGCTGATTGCAATTTACATAGCTCAATCAGTGACTCAATTTGATCTAATTATTTAGTTTAATCACAGAAACAAAGGCCTACAAGTTTGTCTTCAAGTTATTTGGGCCTTGATTTCACATGGGATAAACAGGAAATTATTGAGTGTCTTGTCTATAGTAATCCTAATACAGATTAAAACTTTCAGTTTTCCTTTTAAATCAGCATAGTAGGATCATGGGTGGTTTGATGGGTCATAAATGAAATATTATGAGAACAAGAACAAAAATGAATATAAACATGTTGTCAGTCAAGCAAAGAGAAGCACTTTAAAAAATGACTTATTACAGTTCTTGTTTAACCCAGTTTAACATTCTCTGAAAAAAAATTAGTTTATTTTACAGTCCAATGTTCCCTCCTGGTCTGCCCTCCCATAGTTTCTCATTCCATTCCTACTCTTTCCTGTCTCCAAGAGGATGTTTCCCCCACTCGACATGCCACCCCATTTGTTAGGGCCTCAAATCTATCTAGGGTTAGGTGTTCATCTCTCACTGAGACCAGAACAGGTAGTCCTCTGCTGTATATGTGTCCACGGCCTCGGACCAGCTAGTGTATACTGCCTGGTTGGTAACTCAATGTCTGAGAGATCCTGTGAGTCCACGTTAGTTGAGACCACTGGTCTTCCTATGGTGTCACCCTCTTCCTCAACTTCTTCTTGCCTTTCCCTAATTCAAGTCTGCGACTTCAGACCACTGGCTGGGTGTAAATATGTGCATCTATCTCAGTCAACGGCTTGTTGGGCCTCTCAGAGAACAGCCATGCCAGGAAACTGTCTGCAAGCACACCACAACATCAGTAAGTGTCAAGCCTTGGGTCCTCCCCTTGAGATGGATACCACATTGGGCTGGTTACTGGACTTCCTTTCCAGGCTCTTCTTCGCTTTTGTCCCTGCAATTCTTTTAGACAGGAACAATTCTGAGTCAGAATTTTTGACTGTGGGATGGCAACCTAATCCCTCTACTTGATTCTCTTTCTACTGGAGGTGGACTCTACAAGTTCCCTCTCCTCACTGTTGGGCATTTCATCCCATCGAATGCTGAAAGTCTCTCCCTTTCCAGGTCTCTGGTATATTCTATAGGGTACTCCCACCTCCTACTTACCAAAGTTGCATATTTCCATTCATTTTGCTGTCTATCAGGGATTTTCTACTGTTCCCCTCTCCCAACACCTAATAATATTCCCCTTTCCTCCCCCATCCCCTCTCTCTCCCAGGTTTCTCCTTCCCTCTGCCTCCAGGGATTGTTTTCTTCTCCATCCCAAGTGCGACAGAAACATCCTCACTTGGGCTGTTTGACTTATTAACCTTCTACAGTTATTTTAAATATTGAAACACATTTAGATGAGGCACATTTGCTATCAATATCACACTAGGTGGAAGTAACTGATTGCATTTATTTAATTTGTTCACTAGTATAGTTTTTCACCATACCAACATATATCCTATTATAATGTCAACCACACACTTCATTTTCTGCAACTATTTAACATTCTTTTTCCTTCTATCCATTTTTCACAATAGTCAATATTTAAAAGGATATAAATGTCCTTTATAGCTAGACACTAAAGATGCCACACATTACAGAATCTAATGTTATCAAAATGTATTGCCTGTAGTGACTCATTGTTAATTAATATTACTAACCTTAACCATTAAATAGAACTTAATTTTATTAGTTCTGTTTATTGATAATGAGATTCATGCCAACAGACATACGTGAGCTTAGAAACAAATTTCTAGTGTCAGCTCTCTACTGTACCATATGGGTCCTAAAGAAAATTGTTAGGTCATGACATCTTTATTCAGAGTAATCTCATTGGCCTAATATAGCTTCGTAGTATATTGTACTAAGTTCTAGTAACACTATGGAAGTTTTGTTTTAGTTTACATATATGGAACAAAAAATGATTTTTAGTAATTCATATATTCCCCTGGTATTTAATATGATTTTAGTCAAGGTTTAATGAACAGAATCATTACAATAAGATAATTTATTATACTGGTAAATTATGTATATATAGATGAAAGACAATATTTAATAAGTTATAGGATCATAATTATTGTTGCTTAATTTGAAATAAAATATAACTTGGAAACACTATATGTAAAATATCCCAGGAAAAAGAGAAGCAAAGAACCATAATTTTGTGTTTACCAATGAAATGTGTTAAAAATGCAAAGAAAGAACAAGAATTATAAAGATATGAATGTAAGTCTTGGGACTGAAAAGTGTGCATTTTGACTATCCAGATTCATCCTGCTCACCCAAACATATTTCACAGAGAAGCTAAGTGGAGAATCCTGAAAGTAATTTTCTCTCAAACTTTCTTTCATCATAGTTATGATATATCACTGGATTGATAAGTGGCATATTGTATTTCTTTATAATTATCAGAGTATAAATGCAATAATTAAGACAAGTATTCACATTTATTTATCAAAATAATTTACATATTTGTTAATTATCATAACCATAACACAATACAATTATTGTAGCAAGTTAAAGATTCTTAAAATTTGGAGATTGTATTTAATATGTAGAGTACAATAAAATGTGGTTTAAGATGGAACAGAAATATTCATTATTGATACATGAAACTAGTAACTTAAAAATTAAGGGAACCATGACACAGAAAGACAAATACTGAATATTCTCTCTCCTCTGAGGTTTCTAGCTCCAAATTTCCAAAAATAAATAAATTACTTGGAATGACTTTAGGAATCAGAAAAGTAAGAAGGGACCATTGTTGTGGTGAGGGGAGTGAAAGAAAGTTAAAGAATTTTAATACAGCAATATGACTGCTCTGGCAAAGGATCGCATGCAAAGACCTTCTAAATGTGCGATCCAGCTGGAATACACACATGTCATTAGTATACATCTTTTATCCAAACAATGAAATTATGTAACTAAGGTTAGTTGGTTGAGTTTAGAGTCAATGGTGTGTGTGCATTTAAGTTTGGTGCAGTTCAGTTGAGTTCAGTTGTGCTCAGTTCAATTCAAAGCAGTTCAACTCAGTGGTGTTTGAAACACTTAAGTTTGTAGAAGTCCAGAGGCAGTCTTTCCAAGAAGAACAATCCAGTCAGAATCCACAAGAAGCCATTTTGAATCAATCAGCTGAGAGAGGAGTTTGGGTTGAACCAGACAGAGTTCAAAAAGAAGTAGATAGGGTGAGCTTATTCAGCAGTAAGCCTCAGAGACTATAGTTACACCTGGTAAATAAAAGTTACATTTACAAGAAAGGAGACAGGAGGGTACAGTTTTAGTTTCACTATATCAATCAGTATAAGCCAACTATTTCCATCCTATAGTGTTGTTTGACAACGAGGAGATTATGGTTTTATTTATAATGAAGATCAAATAACAGAGAAAATAGCTTTCTAAAATATTTAAACTTAACGGAGTACTGATACTTAATAGATTCAAGATGAAAATGTAATATCATATATATATGTGTATATATATATATATATATAAATGCATGATAATTTAAGTGATGATTAACTGAAAATATTTTGTCTTTAGAAAGTACTGGTTTGAAGCAAACTTTATATCATTGTTGAGAAGTTAATATTTTCCTTGCATATTTACTTCCATCTGCATAATTATTATGGTTACTTTATTCTTGTTTACTGATTTCCAGCCTGTAAACTGCTAGTAATAACACAAACTTATAAAGTACCTCACTTAAATTTGGGCAGGATAATTGGGTGTGGCCCACTATCGTAGCTCTGAATATATCACTCCTACTCTGTGATGTGCTCTTAACCTCAAATTCCATACTTTCAAGTGATGAAAGGACTTACTCAAACTTCTCATTTTGAAAGAGCAACAAAATATACAAGTTTTATTTTTGCTCATTTATGTTCTTCCCTGTTCTCAGGAACCTCATGACTCTTATAATAATTAAAATTTGCTAGTATATTTCCTGCTTTATTTTTATTAAGTGATGGATTTTACTTTAAATTGTGTAGTGTTTGTGTGTATGTGTATGTGTGTGTATATGTGTGTGTGTGTGTGTGTGTGTGAGTGGTGTGTATGTGTGTACTAGGGACATGACAAAACTGCACATATATATAGCTTGATTTGGCATTTTGGCAATAAATGCTACAAGAAGAAAAGCATCATTATTAATTTTCTTCTTGCAAGAAATGGCCAAAAGTCAAGTTTGGATCACTATTTTTAGACCCTTCACTCAGATCTCATATACAGAATTTATGGCCATCAGCTGTTTTTGGCCAAAACTTACATCACAGGTTTCAGATGGTGACTGGATTACTTCAATGAAAGATTGTATTTGAAACCCTAGAACAAAGAGAGGTATGTACTACTGGAAATTTTGAGTATGTTAGTGTTTTAAACAAAGAAGATTCTTTTACTCATTGCAATATCTATTGCTCATTTTAAATTGTTTTTTAATGATAACTGAATCTGAGATATTAAAAATTTAAAATGTGGATTAGGCACATATAAGCATTGTCTAAGTACATGAGAATATTTTTCTCATTAGTACTTATATATTAGTCTTGTTAAATCTTCTATGTTATTAATATAATCTTAAAAATTAAATTTACAATTATAGTTTGAACTCTAATAGAATTATATTAATTAAGTATATAAGTGGCTATAAATGTTTAAAGAGATTTAGACTTTCAGATATATAAATAAGTAAAATTGAAGCAAAGTCAAATAACTTGTTTTATAGGTAATTATCAAGTTAAAGCAATTTTTAAGTCTCAGTCAAAAGTAATTTAAATGTTACTAAATATAACTGAAAATTTAAATAAAGTAATATTATTGATATAATTTTATCATGTCAGAAGTTTCTTTAATATTAATGAAAAACTAAATAAAATAAAATATGCTACCATGGACTCATTAAATATTCTTTCAGCATTTGTATATAGCTTTGACTTCTTTTACTTTATATACGAATACCCACAGTATGTTCATGAAGTAAAGAAAATAACTGATTTTTTATTGTATATTTCCTCAATATACATCTTTGCATTAGTATCTTATGCCTGAGAATGAAAAAGCTCAAACTGTACTTTAAGTAAAGTTAAAATTTGAATGATCTAAAAGGAGAAAGTATTGTTTAATTAAAAACAGAATTCAAGTTTTTGACTTTATATTTTATATAAAGTAAAATTAAATATTTTGTAAGTTTAATTAAACAAAATGCCATTTTTAAATATGTTTCAACCATCAACATGACATGACTGTTGGGCTGCTGACTAACATGTTGGATGGTCATTGCTGCCTGGCTGCGGGAAGAATCTTCCTCTTCTATCCATTCCCTATGCATATTCTCCTCCCTTTCTCAGTCTCTACCTCTCTGATTTCTTTCTTTCTTTCTCTTTCTTTTAATCCCTTATTTTTCATATTCCCATTACTATATTCTTTTTCTTTCATTTCTTCTTTTTCTTTCAAATGGTTAGAATTACATTCACCAAAATATATTCTTTTTTTTGCCATCCAAGCAAGATATAGACAATTTCAATTCCTTAAATTATTTTATTTTTATATCAAATTTTATTGAAGTTAGAATGAATATATAAAAACATATATTTAAGTGATATGTATTGGTATTTGGTTGTCTATACACATTATAAGTGATGGCCAATAAACATTCTGAATTATCAAACTAAACGACATTATCAGTAATTGTATTGAGTGACTCTGTTAAGGTCTGTAGTGGCTATTCCTGGTTGTAGACTTGACTATATCTGAAATGAACTACAATCCAGAATTAGAAGACTTGTCTGTGGCCCTAATCTGGAGGCTGAGAGATACAAGTTTCTGACCTGGATCTTGGCATGAAGATCTTGAGACCTAGTGGCTATGAATTCCAAAAGATTAAGACAGGAAGATCTCAGAGTTCAGGTCAAGGTCATCTGGGATTAAAGGTGTTGTGGCACACACCTTTAATCTGGGCCACACCTTTTGCTGGAGACCCATGTAAGGCCATTGGAAGAAGGAAGGCTCTCTGTCTCTTCTTTGCCTGCTTGCCTTATGGGACTGAGCAACTGCTAGATCCTTGGACTTCTATTGACAGCTGCCGCTAACCATTGTTGGGAGTTGGACTACAGACTGTAAGTCATCAATAAATTCCTTTACTATATAGAGAGTACCGTAAGTTCTGTGACTCTAGAGAACCCTGACTAATACAAGGTCCAAATACTATGTATGGTCCAACATCTAATACTAATAATCAAAATATTATGCAGCACTAGATGGTAATTTTCCAATAAGTTTTAATAAACTTAAAAAATTGTAGCCTTTTAAACCAAGTGACATACATGATAGAGTTTTTGTTCATTGTGCAATTTACAAATAAAATGAATATTAAAATAGATTAGGTAATTTGTCTTCAACTATACATCTGAACATACCCCACACAACTCTGACAACATACTCCACAAAAAAAGCACATACACACATGTAAATCACTCACACTATACCATGTACCACATTAAACTACACACTACACAAGCTAAACACACTCTAACACTATAAATCCTTCACTAAACTACCACACTATACAAAAAATACACACACACACACATAGAGGCACACAAATTTGTGTCCTCACACATATAACTCACATAAACTACACAAACAGAAAATTAATCCTGAGCATTTATAGACTGTAAATACGATAGAACATTGACAGAAAACAACAATGATCTGAGCACAATACTTGGGTGCTATATCCAGAGATTTCCTTCTCATTAACTGATGTGAGGACTAATCTAATGGAGCTCAGAACACATCAGTGACATCTGGCCAGACCAATAGAAAGTATGGACATACTATTTTGGGAAACAGGATCCTCAGATACGAAAGGTCACATATGGTGGGGTTTTTTAAATTAAATAATTTATTTATACTTCTCTCATTTATAACATTGAGTGAAGTTTTCCCTCCCTCCTCCTCTCTCAGTTCTCACTCCCATCCACTCCTCCTTCCCTCCTCCATTTCTCTTCAAAAAAGTGTGCAGTTGTATCATGTATATCGACAAACCATGGCTTAGCAAGTTGGAATAAACCTAGGAATCACCTCTCATATTAAGGCTGTATGAGGCAAGCCAGTAGGAGGGAAGGGGTCCCAAAAGCAGCCAAAAGAGTCAGGGACCGCCTCCAAACCCACTTTTATGTGTCCCCTAAGAACATCGAGGTACACAGCCATAATCTACGTCAGACCTATACAGGATCCCTGAGTATTGACTAAGTCTCTGTCAGACCCTGTTCCTAAGATAGTTGGTTCTATAGGTTTTCTTTGATATTCTTTACCTCTCTGGTTCCAAAACTTCTTCCTCTTCTGCAGTATTCCCCAATCTCTGTTTCATGTTTGGTTATGAGTCTCTGCCTGTTCCCATCAATTGCTGGATGAAGTCTTTCTGATGAGGATCATGCCTTTCTCCTGGCTCTGAGTATAGTAGAATATCATCAAGGATCATTTTCTTTTTTTTCTTTTTCTTTTCTTTTTCTTTTTTTTTTCCCAACTTGGTTCTATCCTGGGTCTTTGGTTCTCAGCCCGTGGTATCAGGGTTGAGTTTCCTCTACTGGTATGAGTCTCAAACTGAGTCAATCATTAGTTGGCCACTACTATAATATCTGAGCCACCTATACCCCAGTACATCTTGCTGGCAGAAGAAATTTTGACTATGACTGGTGTCCCAGTCCCTCTACTGAAAGTCTTAGCTGATTACAGAAGATGGTCTGTTCAGGGTCTATATTGCTCAATATTAAGAGTCTTATCTAGAGTCAACATTGCAGGCAAATTCCTGGAAGTTTTCACTGCATTAGATTTGTAGCTCCTCCCTGAATTGCCCTCCAATTCCAGTTGTCTCTCCCAGTGTTGTCTTGCTCCACCTTCCTCCAACCTGATCCTTCCTATTCCATTCCTTACCTACTCCTAGTCTTCATACTATGATATGATATCTGTTTTATTTCATTTTCACAGGGAGATTTTTGTGCCCCTCCCCACCTGAGCCCTCCTCGTTACTTAGGTTCTCCAGATTTGTGAATTGTAGAATGCTTATGCTTTATTTTACAACTAATATCTACTTATACATGAATGCATAACATGTCTATATTTCTGGGTTGGGGTTTCGTCATTCAGGATGATCTTTTCTAGTTCTATCTATTTGCCATGATGTTACATTTTAACAACAGAATAATACTCCATTTTGTTAATGTACACATTACCTTTATCCATTCTTCTGTTGAGATACATCTATGTGGTTCCCAGTTTCTGACTACTACAAGGAGAGCTGCTATGAACATATTTGAGCAAGCATCCTTGTCGTAAGATATAGTGTCTTATCAGTATATGCACAGTAGTGGTACAGTAGATTCTTGAGCTAGATTTATTTCCTATCTTGTGAGAAACCAAAAACTTAATCTCCAAAGTGGCTCAAGTTTTTGTATTCTCAAAGGAGTATTTCCCTATCTCCACATCCTCACCAACATGAGCTAACATTTGAGTATTTGAGTTGTTTTGATTTGCTTTTTCACTCACCAGGAATGCTAAACATTTCCTTTAAGTGCTTCTCAGCCATTTAAGGAAGGCAGTGAATGGGATGTAAAGTGAATAATTAAAAATATGTATATATTAAATTTAAATAAAAAAGATTCCTGTACTGAGAATTCTCTATTGTGATCTGCAGTCCATTTTATTGGATTGTTAGTATTTTCTTACTTCTTTTTTTTCTTTTATTGGATATTTTCTTTGTTTACATTTCAAATGGTGTCCTCTTTCCAGGTCTCCCCTCTGGAATCCTCCTATCCCATGCTCCCTTCCCCAGCATCTATGAGGATGCTCCCCCACCCACCCACCCACCCACTCCTGCCTTCCTGCCCAGGCATTCCCCTACACTGAGGCATTGCTTTGGAAAATAGTTCTCTGTCATATGTAGAGTTGTTGAAATTTTTTTTTCCCATTTTGTAGGCTGCTATTTTGCCCTACTGGTGATTTCCTTTGTAGTACAGAAACTTTTCAGTTTCATGAGATCCTATATATTGTCCATTTTAGTGCCTGTGCTGTTGTTTTGTTAAGGAAGTTGTCTCCTGTGGCAATGCAATCATTTTTGGAAAATATTATTTTAGAAAAAAAGAATATGTAAAAGTTATCTCTATATTACTGTATGCATTTTAAAAATACTCCTCATATTGCCTGGAGTTGAGTAAATTTGCTTAGTAAACATACATTAAAGTAAGTCAAAGTTCCTACTTGATCCAGTTTTTTCTTTTCTTTCTGAACTTTCAAGTCTTAAACTATTGATAGCTTACTGAGAAATGTCTGTGAACTAGTCCACTAAAAATTTAGAAACAAAGTAAAATAAATAGAATAAAATTAAGACATACTAAGGTATGTCTCCTCAATTGAAGTCTATGATATCTCTGACTTTCTGTTTCAGTAGACTTGGGGAGTGACTGTAAATGCATTTCCTGTTTGGCAGTTGCCTTAGTTGATTTCTGTTGGTAGAAGCTGCAAGAAGAATGGTGATGGTTAGAGAGAATGGAGAAGGGAAATGAAGGGACAGGCTTTTATTTACTTGTATTCTAAACTTTCTTCTTTATTTTTAGGATCCTATTTCCATCAGAAAAACAAGTTACACATCTGCATTCTGACAAGGAATTGGACCAGATGTTTCTAGTTTGAACTTTTAAAACTAGGGGGGAGGTCAGGGGTTTGTGCTTGTTGTTTTTTGTTTTTTTGTTTTTCAGGGTTTTTTTGGAGGGGAAATTGGGAAAGGAGATATTGTATAACATGTAAATAAATAAAATATCTAATAAAAAAGAAAATAATAATAATAATAATAATAATAATAATAATAATAATAATAATAA